>CM031237.1:127270293-127354309 GCA_018340775.1 Taxus wallichiana var. yunnanensis
ATGGTAATGAGTTAACATCACTTGGGAGGTCATTGGAGTTCTTGGGTAGACCGGGGTGTCTTAGAAGGGTATATCTTGAATCTTTTACACATGGTATAGTTGTCATACTTGGAAATCATCAATTTCCCTCTTACACATTGCATGACAATAGAAATCTAGGAAAAAACATAGGGATGTAAAATCATCCCAAATATAAACTCCACTAGGGCATGATTAGGCAGGAGATATTGATTAATTAATTAATCAACTAATGTGAATTAATAGGGATTGGTTATTTAATTAAATATTGAAGGGGATGGATTAAATAAAAGGGGACCTAGATAGGACCATATAAAAATATGTGCATGTGGGAAGACAAGGGTAGAGATACCAAATTTAGGTGTCTACATTTTCCCCTTTTTGTTGAGTGGTTTGCATTAGCAAGCCATGAGACAAAAATGATGAGAGAGTAAGATGAAGGATAAATAAGGATTGATGATAAAATCCCCCTCAAATAGGGGATCGATGATGCCATGGGAAATTGATGATGTATTTGAAGAAAGTTAAATGATGAAGGGCAAGTGGGTGAAGAAATATGGGTAAAGGGATAGCAAAAGGTGAAAGCAAAAGGATCGCATGATAAGAATAAAAACTACGACAATAACTCTAGTATCAATTTGGTAGGAAAAATTGTGGTCTCAATGGGGATGACTTGATGTTCTATGGGCCAATGAGTGAGAAAAAAATCACTACAATATGGATGGAATGTGGGATGACCAATGGGTCATAGGAAAAACATCAAAGTATGCACAACTATATGTAAAAAATATGTGAAATCCTTCTTACATGAGGAATTGAGTGAAAAGGTATGTGCCCAAGCGATGAGGATGAAAATTATAGTGCGCCATAGGACATGAGAAATGGCCTGGAGGGTGAGTGGAAAAATGTTGGTGAAATAATATGCCCCAAAGAGGAAATAATCATGCCATGAAAGGCACAAAGGAAGCGAAATGATGAAAAAAAAATTCCCAAGAGAGAGGAAATGTATGGCCACAAGGTGGAATTTTGAATGAGAATATGGTGCCCCAAGGAAGGGCACAAAAATGGCCAAAAGTGTGGAATTCGAGAGTATAAATGGATGGAATGAATGTTGGAATAGAATTCCCAAAGGGTAATAAATATGGCCTCAAAATATGACTTTGTGCATGGATTGGATAGGATTGTGAAATAAATTTCTCTAAGGAGGAGTAAATATGACAACAAAGGTGGACGTAGAGAGTATAAAATGATGGTTTGAATGTTAGATTAAAATGCCCATATGGAAAACAAATATGGCCTAAAAGGTGGAATTTGAGATGATACGGGGAGGATGTGAAATATGGAAACAAACTGACCTAAATAGAGAATATAGCTGGCCACAAATGTGGACTTAAACGTCAACATTAGATGAGAGAGATTGGATAATATTGGATGAGGCATAGAATAAGATGCAAATTAAAAACAGAGATATATAGGTCGAATGACACTACATCATATCAAGGAATGTGTAAGGAAAATATTTCTCCAATCGCATTGGAGGTAAACAAGAAGGGGATCAAGGAACGTAAGGCACATGGGACCACAAAAAATTGTAGCAAATAACCAATAATAGTTAGTTATACCAAATATCACAAGGAAACATGGATGAAATGAACTCATAAACCTAGTGTCGACATGACAAAGGGGTTTATGATGTAACTTGTATGTAGGAAGAGGGTTCTCCATAAGTGGTGATCCCTAAATCAATGCCCTAACTCTGAGAAGGGTAAAGAGAAAACTTATCAATGTGGGAAGTTTGCGAGAAGAAAATTGATCAATGTGGGAAGCCTTCAAATACCATGGAAGAGTATCCATCCTTCGAGGGTATGGTATACTTTATACATATATAGATAAAAATAACAATATATGATAACTATCTTTGAGGATCAGTCTATTTATTTTGATTCTCTTTTAAGTTGATTCACATTTTTATCTTTTCCTTTTATTTTCTTTTATTTTTTCATGAACAACTATCCATCAAGGGATAAGTATGTTTTTAATAACTTTTATATTTGAGAAGATCATCCTTGAATTTGACTTTACATGGGGAAGAGGTGGGAATAACTAAGTAAACCACTAACAAGAGGATAATGAATGTACAAAAGACACCCTTGGACCCTTTCAATAGGTGAATAAGATGGTGATGGATGTAATAATCATATATTTTCAACTAGAGGAGGACCTATCCATAAGGAATATGCTATGGGCAGATCCGTGGGGCACATATTTAAGGTCACATGTAGGAAGTGACAGTAGACCACATAATTCCAAATCATCACAATGGAAGATGGAAAAGGCTTAAATGGAGGAATGATCTAAGGATATAACTAAGATCTCACTATTATATGAGATAACAATAGAATGTTGACAAGTGAAATGCGTTAAGAGGTTCCATCTCCATTTTATAATAAAGGGAGGCCTAAAGATAGGCTCCCGAACCATACTTTTATGTGAAAATGTGTGGTCTAATTGAGTTAGGGTCAAAATTTACACGTTGGATCCTCTCTCGAGTAGTGACGTTCTGATTTTATTTGAGGATGAGGTCACCAACATTAAAGTCTTGTTCTTTAAAGTGCTTATTGTAATCATGTTTAATGTTCTCCTAATAAACATGATGGTATTTGAGATCAACAAGGAGGTGTTCATCTAGTAACTCAAGTTATGCTAGATGTGCTTGGTGAGAGTCTTCACTATAGATGAATTTACGAAGGGAAATATGTAAATATGGTATTTAAACTTCAATATGAAGGAAGTATTCAAAATCGTAAACAAGAAGCGAAGGGTAGCACTGTGGAGTACGAATACTAGTGCGATACACCCAAATGGGGAAAGGAAGATTGAGATGTCATTTACAACCTACTTGATCGATATTCTTCACAAGGATATTACACAAAGTCTTGTTAGTGGCTTTGGCTTAGCCATTAACTTGAAGATAATATGGAGAAGAGAAGTTGCATTGGATGTTGAACACATTACATATTTTCTTAAGATCTTCATTTTTAATGGACTTTCTATTGTCCATAAAAAAATTGTGGGAACGCCAAAGGTAAATGATGTGCTAATAGATAAAGTTAATGATTGGACCATATTTAGTTGAGGTGAGTGGGATTTTTCTACCCAATTGGTGAAATATTAAGTTGTAGTGATGATAAAATGATGTTGTTGTGAAGAACGAGGATTTATAAGACCAATGAGATCAAGACCCCATTGTGAAAAAGGCTAAAGGTCATGAGGCAACTTCAAATCTTGATTAGGAATGTGAATAAGATTAGAATGGTTCTCAAATTTTTCACATTTATTAACATACTCAAAGCATTCATGATTGAGGGAAGGCTAGTAATAGCTATTATGAAGAACACACTTAGTGATGGTTAATCAACTAAATTGTCCACAATAAATACCGTCGTGGACTTCCTAGATGGCATAAGAGGCTTCATGGGACTTAATACATCAAATAAGGACCTTTGGAAAATCCACGCTAATAAATAATGCCTCCAAGGATGACATAGTGGTTAGCAAGTTGAAGGAAATACCTCCTAGAATTCTTGGATAGATTAGGGGAATAATGGATTTGGATAGATAATTAAAGATTTAGGAATACCAAAGGTTTGATGAATTATATTCAACAAGATAAACTTGGGGTAGTTCATGGAATGGTTGATCACTATGATGAATGACCACATAAATTTTTTAATCCTGTGTTTTCCATGGGATAAGAGATACGAGGGATGTCATCGTATCAATGAAATTATTAGATGATAGGGGAAAAACTTGGATGGTGTAGGAATCAAAGGCTTTAAGAAGAAGATGAACAATGTCATGATATTTTTGAAGGGTATCATTTTTACACTGATACTCACATGTGACTTGTTTGATTATAAGTTCAGAATCCCCATAGATGTCAAGAATTTTAACACCTAGAAAGGCATTCGTTTCAAGACCTAAGATAAGGGCCTTGTACTCTTCCATATTATTTTTACACTCAAAATTGAGTTTTTATGAGAGGAATAGGATTATCCCAAGGAGGAATGAGAATGATGCTAGCGCCTCCCCCTTATTGACACTTAGATCATCGAAGAAGAGAGTGAATTTAAGAGTGCCATATTCATGATGAAATTGATTAATGGATTCATCTGGGAAATGCTCATGAGGAAGATGCAAACTAGGAAGGGGGATTCTACTAACTTTTCTGCAATAAGTTGGCCCTTAATATATTTTTAGATATGAAGTCAAGTTTGAAATACGACATGAGAATGACCCACAAAATTATACAATCATTGTGATATGGCTTAGAATGCATCATCTTAAGAAGATGAAAACTAGTAATAACATACATCTTATGATTAAGGAGATAGTGTCAAAGTTTCAAGTGGAAAAGAAGATCTTTGCAACACATCTTTTAGATTTAGTGTAGTGGGTTTCACAGTCATGAAGTGTGCGAATGATATAGTAAATGTCTTGATCAACGCCTTGGCCATCATGATGTGCTAACATGGCTCCTAAAGCATGATTGGTAGTAGAGATATATAGATAAAAGGGATCCCCCTCACGTGGACATGTGAGCACTAGTGAACATAAGAGATATTGTTTAAGATCATAAAAATACTTTTGACAATTTTGATACCAATTGAAGTCTATATCTTTACGAAGGAGGTGATGAAAGGGTTGGAAATGATCTGAAAGTTGCGATATGAAATGATAGAATGATTGAAGTCATCCTTGGACACTCTAAATTTTATTAATATTGGAAGGAGGATGAATTTGATGGTTACCTTAATTTTTCAATGTGAAATTCAATGCCCCTAATAGAAATGATAAAGCCAAGGATTTTTCTAGTTAAGACTCCAAATACACACTTGGTTGGATTGAGATGAAGACGCAGAAGGGAATAAGGTACTCAAAAGGAATTTGAGAATGGAAATATTTTCATGTCAATGTTTGGATTTACCCAAAAGATCATCAACATAGTCTTCTATGGTTTTGTGGATAAGATCATGAAATACACAAGTCACGTCCCGCTAATAAGTAGTGCCAATTTTTTCAAATTGAAGGGCATGACATGATAGCAAAAGTTCCCCAAGTAGTAATGAAGGAAGTTTTATGTTGGTCTTATGGTGTAATAAGAATTTAGTTTTAACTAAAAAAATCATCCATGAGACAAAGTATCTCATGTCCTATGTTAAGATCCACAAGATGATCAATGTTTGGAAGAGGGAAGTCATCCTTAGGGAAAGTGAGATTGAGATCTCGAAAAGAAGTGCATATATGAAGTTTTAATGACACTTTAGAGATGAGAAAATGTTAGAAACCCATTGGGGATAGTCAATGGGAATGATGAAATTAGCGAGAAAGAAGGCACTGTAACTCCTCTTTAACAAGGAGGGAAATGCGAGGATGCATGTAGAAAAGATTCTTATTTACCATTTTACCATTGGGAAAGGTGACGATATTAATGATGACGATAGAAGGGTCATGACTGTCATGTCTCGAATATGAATGTGTGAATACTTACATATAATAAGAAAGGAATACGGTGAAAGATTCAATTTCACGTGGATCAATAGAATCACCCCTTTGAGGATGTGAGGCTCTTAAGGAGTCCTAATATTGATGTTGATGGTGGCTTAATTGAAAAGAGTGGACTTTTCCGACATGTTAGTGTTTGAAATGATCCCACCCTCTTATCCAATGCATTCCTTTGAAAATTTTCTCTGAATGAATTATCCATGTTTAAAAATTTGTGCTCGAAAGATGGAAGCTGTTTTGGATGCAAATGTGAGTCATGTGTTTAGGGTGTGAATCCTCTTTTTCAGTCGAGGAACATAATAGTTATGTTTCCCCTATAAATCCCTATGAAAAATGGCCCCTCTTTTCCTCTTGGTATACTTTTTTGTTTCTCGGGATTGAATTTTTCCTAAGCGGGGACCAAACATGGATGGTATCCACTTTTCCTTTTGGTACATCTTTGTAAAGGCACAAATAATTGAAACAATCAAGGAATGAGGATCTTCCACATGGATAAAGCAAAATAAGACATCTTAGGGGGTCTAAAGAGTCAAATAAAAGAAAAAAATCTCATGGGTCTCCACATGTCAGGTCGGGGGTAGATTTAGAAGAAGAAGAGAGAGAGAGAGAGGAAAAACCAAAGATGCTCTGGGGTCTCCATGTGTCGTACAAAGTGGCCATCACCTATGAAATGAAGCAAATAGTCACACTAAGGACTCGGTGTTCGGAAAAAAATTGAATGTGGTTTTGGGTCCCGAGGCATGCAGTTGAAGGTGTGGCTAAAAATTAGAGTTGAGGCTCTTAAATGAAGACAAAAAAGTGGTGGGTATATAGAATCATGGACACCATTGGATGCACAATGATAATTTCCTTTTGCAAACAATATTGAATCAAACCCGAGAGTTCTAAATACAAAAGTAGAGGAGAATTTCATGACGAAAGACATAAAATGCAGATATGAATATTAACGAGAAGAGTGAGCATGCTTTCTTGAACCATTCTTTTATCTCATTGAAATTATTATTGTTATTTCATAAATATTGAATATCACTTTGATAAATAAGGACACAAGAAGAGAAAGCAACGCTCGGTTGTCTTCAACTTCTATTTTGAAATATCATCTAAATGGAGGAATCTTGTTCACAAGCATGTTCTTCCGAATATGAAGTCATGTGAACCTTAATCCATCTAAATGAATCTGTTGACCCCACCCATGCTTTGCGACATTCCCATATCCATAAATGACTCAATAGTCATTATGAAGCCATAAAAAATACCCATCAAATTAACTTTCTTGATAAGATGATACCCATCCCAAGAGGTCCAAACCGATTGTGGCAAACATTGTTTTTCTTTTTTTCCTTGAAGAGAGTGGGATGGGTGAAGCAAGACTAAAGAGGAGAATATGGATTGGCTAGAAGAACAAGTGTTGTATCCCTTTGACCAGATAAATTAAGAGATTTGAAACTAGAGTCAGCCCTTTGCTTCCTTTTTAAAGGTGGAATCTCCTTCAACAGAGCCTCATAATCCCTACTCCATCAAAGAGGATCGCTACACTGAAATTGAAGGTTGAAGAGTAGACTTTCCCTTACCCTCCCTGGTGGTAGATAATGATGCTTTGGAATAATGAGAAGATGAAGGTCCTGCTTCCTCCTCATCCAAAATGATAATTAGGGTTTGGGAGCTCGATTCACCATTCATGAGGATGCTTATTGGTGTGGTGGATGTTAGGGTGGCGAATTTTCTGACCCATTTCTAAGGAGGTAATTCTCTGCTCCATTTCACCCATTTTATGAGACATGGCGTGAATAGTGTAAATGCAGGACTTTTCATAGAACACATTAGACTCCTTTGGGATCTCCATCATCATGAATTTTATACCATTCAAGAAGGGACATTTGTACATTATCATCCACATAATAACATGCCTCCTTTGGATCCAGAATTTATTCAAATCTTCTAGAACTTTTTGGTGTTCCCACCGGAAAGATGGTAGTACATAGTTTGGAAGGCTGAGAAGACATGATTGATTTTGATCAATCTTAGGAGGAGTATGAGCCGAAATTTTGAGAATATCGGGGGCCCTTTTGTATCCATTGGGTCAATATTAAAAAAGACTTGAAAAATATTCATTTGGATCATATATGTTGAAGATTTGGTTTAAATATTATGAAGATATCTCTTTTAAGTTGTTCACCACAACTACATTCACCATTATGCCAGTAAAGAACTTACAATAATTCTTCACATTTAAGATTGGAAAAGGGGATGCATATTGGTGAAAAGGTAGAGTTGAATTTATAATGAGAATAATGCAAATAGGTTGAATTGAGTGAAATCACTGCCATCAAATGAAAAAAATATTTTCTTCTTAGTTCGCACAAAGGAAATAAATTTGAGAGAGATTGGCATTATGCAATGAAAAGAGTTTAATTGATGTGATGGAATTCATGTGGGGACAATCAGTTTTGAAGGGTGTGATTTGCAAACATGTACTACGAGGTGATTCTAAAAGGTAAGAGGGATTACATGTCACATCCATCTGTATATGGGAGCACATAAGAATCATCAAAAAGGGGTTTCTTACATGCCAAAAGGAAAGAAATGATTGACTAACAAAAAAATGACATCATGTCTCGGCCATGTGCGAAGAGTTAATAAATATGATTAACTCATAATTTTGTTGAGTAATTGAGTTAAATTACTTTGGTTTAACATGTAATTTGAACTTGCTTAGGAAGTGATAATGTGACATCGGTTAGAGTGTGACCGACATCGGTCAGGGCAAGTTGGAACCGGTGACGGTTGGGTAGAACTGGCATCGGTTACCTGTGTGACGAGTTTTTAATTAACTCTCGGGTTTTATTTCTATTTTTAGCATTGGAATAGATTTAATGAATGTAATTGCATGGCTAAGTGCCCTAAAGTCTTAAATGACTATTTAAAGCATAAAGCTAGGGTTTAGAAAGAGAGGATTGATCATAATTACAAGATAATTATGTGAGAGAGAATTCTTGGTGAAGAATAAAAAAGCTTGAAGGAAGAAAGTATTGAACATCTGAGAGGTGTGGAAGATTGTAAATCTTCATTGTATATCTTGTCAAAGCTTTGGATAATAGATTGGCTTGTTTCTTGGTGGACGTAGCCCACATTGGGTGAACCACATTAAATATGGTGTTGATTTATGTCTCTTGAATTATATATTTCTTCTGGTAGAATATCCACTTTTATTTGCATGTATGCTTAGATCTGATATATTATCTATACAACCGGTGTGCTAACAAGCGGTATCGAGATATTTGTTTGAAGGTTTTGTGTGTTGATAAATTTACTCACAGAGGGTTTTCGATTAAGTGGGAGCTACAACAATGAGAAGAAAACAAATACAAGGTAGGGAAATTTAATGACCGAAATTATCAATTATGGAAGATGCGAGATAGAGAATTATTTGTATCAAAGAGATTTTTACTTACCGTTGGATGAGAAGTCTAGACCTAGGAAGATGGTGGTGAAGAATGGAAGATTCTTGACAGAAAGGCTCTAGGATCTATAAGATTGAGCTTTCGGTAGCGAATCCGTGGCTTCAATATAACGAAGTGACTTCTATGGCAGAGTTAATGGAATCTCTTTCTAATTTATATGAAAAACCTAGTGCTTCGAATAAAGTTTATTTGATGAAGAAACTATTTAGTTCTAAGATGCATGAAGGTGAATCTACATCCAGTCATTTGAATGATTTCAAATCTATAGTAAATCAGTTAAAATTGGTTGCAATACCGTTTGATGATGAAGTGAAAGCACTTTTATTCTTATGTTCTTTTCCTGATAGTTGGGATAACTTGGTAATGGTTGTTAGTAATACAACATCTACTAATAATGTTTTGAAGTTTGATGATGTGGTTAGTATAATCTTGAATGAAGAAATTCGTAGGAAAAGTATAGAGGAATCATCATCTAGAAATGATTTGAATGTAGAAAGTAGGGGCAGGAAGAAGGAGAGATCCAAGAGTAAGAGTAATGGGAAATCAAAGTCAAGGGATAGTAGATCTAAATCCAGAGGTAAAGGAATTACTTGTTGGAAATGTGGAAAGAAAGGACATGCAAAGAAAGATTGTTGGTCAAAAGATAAAGAGAATTAACAACCAGATAAAGGTAAAGAGGTGAATCTTGCTGCATCAGAGGTAATGAAAGATGCTCTTATTCTTTCTTTAGATAATAGAATTGAATCATGGGTTTTAGATTCAAGAGCTTCTTTCCATGCAACCCCTAATAAGGGTTATTTCAAAAATTATGTCAGGGAAATTTTTGGCATGTTTATTTGGGTAATGATTAACCTTGAAGTATTATTGGTAAATGGGAAGTTCATCTAAAATTACAGAATGGAAATACATGGATATTGAAATATGTGAGGCATGTGTCAAACCTTAGGAGAAATCTTATTTTTGTAGGGCAACTAGGTGAATGCGGTTATATAGTTACTTTTACGAGGAGACTCTTGGAAAGTCACCAAGGGTGCTTTTGTTGTGGAAAAGGTAAGAAGGTAGGAATGTTATATTTATCTACCTATGTTACTTATTCCTTCTCTACATTATCTATTTCAAATTTAGATGCAGGTATGTGGCATAATCGGTTGGGCCATATGAGTCAAAAAGGAATGCAGATCTTAAAGGCTAAGGGTAAGTTATCAGATTTGAAAGATGTAGATCTTGATTTTGTGAGCATTGTATCTTTGGGAAGCAAAAGAGAGTGATATTTCTCAAAGTTGGATCAGCTAAGAAAGAGCATAAATTGGATCTTGTACACTCAAATGTATAGGGACCAGCTCGGGTAATGTCTCTCATGGAGGATTCCCAGTATCATGTTACTTTCATTGATGATGCTACAAGAAAGGTATGGGTTTATTATATCAAACATTAATATGATGTTTTTGAAACTTTTAAAAGATGGAAAGCCCTTGTTGAGAATGAATCAAATTCAAAGTTAAAGTGCCTTAGATATGATAATGGTGGTGAATATTGTAGTAAAGGATTTCAATGATTATTGTTCAGTGAATGGAATATGTAGAGAAAGAAGCGGTTCTAAGAACACACATAAGAGAATGGTGTTGCAGAGAGAATGAACAGGACAATCATGAAACATCTTTAGAAGTATGAGGATACATTCGGATTGCACTTACATTTTGGGCGAAGCAATTGATACAAGGTTTATTTGATTAACCATGGTCCTTCAAGTTTATTAGATGGAGGAATACCAGAGGAAGCTTGGATTGGAAAAGAGGTAGATCTTTCTTTTCTTAAAGTTTTTGGTTCAGAAGATTTTGTGCATGTTGATAAAGAAAATAGAAAAAGTTGGATGCAAAATCTAAGAGATGCACTTTTATTGGTTATGGATCTAGTGATTTTGAATTCTATTTTTGGGATTTAGACAATTCTAAGATTGTTAGGAGTCTATATGTTCAATGGAATGAAAATAGAATGTCTGAGGATCAAATTTTGGTACCAAGGATGAGAAAAATGAGAAGTTTATTTGTGAAAATGAACTATCGGGTTTTAAAATAACACTGTAGAAATACATAGTAACCATGGTCGGTTAGGCCTTGATTGGCGTCAATCGGATGGACAGAATTTATTGCGAGGAAGAACTTGTGACGGTTAGAGGTGGTGCAATGGTGTGTCAGTCATTGTCATATTTGGACACAAATGTCCAAGAGGCCCAGATTGAACCTCTGGTACCTCAAACTTTTGTGATAAGGCCATAAAGGGTAAGTAAACCTCCAAAAAAATGTACATCTTCTCTATTTTATATGTTATTGGATCGATAGTGGTGAACCAGAAAGCTTTGAAGAAGCAATGCAGGATGAGACCCAAGTGCAGTGGGAGCATGGCATGAATGAGGAGATGGATTCCTTGGAATAGAACCAGGACTTGGATTTGTTTAAGTTTCAATAGGTAAGAGGACATTGCGCAGAACAAGTGGGTTTACAAGATCAAGGAAGAAGATGGTGATGCAGAAAAGGTACAAGGAAAGACTTGCGGTAAAGGGATTTACACGAGAAAGTAGGTATTAATTTTGGTGAAATATTTTCTCTTGTTATTAAGATGACTTTATTCGTCTTTGTATTGAATTTAGTTGCAGTAGAGGATTTGCATTTAGAGCAACTAGATGTGAAGATGACTTTCCTTCATGGTGATTTGGATGAAGAGATTTATATGCAACATCCGTTTTGTTATGAAGTCAAGGGTAAGGAGAAATTGGTGTGCGGAGTTGAAAAAGAGCCTATATGGGCTCAAACAAGCTTCAAGGAAATAGTACATGAGGTTTGATAGTTTTATGCATGAGCATGGCTACTTGAGATGTGAATCGACCATTGTGTTTATTTTAATAAACTTGGAAATTGGAGCTATATTATTTTGTTACTATATGTGGATGATATGCTTATTACAGGATCTAGTATGCAGGACATTGGTGAGCTTAAGGGAAATCTAGTTCACACATTTGCAATGAAGGATTTAGGAGATGCAAAGAGAATCCTTGGCATGAAAATACATAGAGACAGAAACTATATTCGTCTCAGGAATCTTATATTAATAAGGTGTTGGAAAGGTTTAACATGCAAAATTCAAAACCTATAGGTACACCTATGGCTAGACACTTCAAATTAAGCAAAGATCAATGTCCTTCATCACACGAGGAGGTTGAGTACATGGCATATGTTTCCTATGCTCAAGTAGTGGGAATTCTATGTATGTTATGGTTTATACTAGACCGGACATCTGCACAAGCAATGGGATTTGTGAGTAGGTTTATTAATAATCCGGGTAAAGAGCATTGGAAAGCAAGTCCAATGGATAGTCGGAGTATTTGAGAGGGAATTCTAGCATTTAGTTATGTTATGGAGGTTGAGATATTTCATTATGTGGCTATGTTGATTCATATATGGCTAGAGATCTAGATGGTAGGAGGAGCACTCTTTGGATATATTTTCACAAGTAGGTGGGATGACATTTAGTTAGATTTCAAGATTACAAGAAGGTATTGGCTTTGTCTACTATAGAGCGGAGTATGTTGCAATTACTGAGAGGATAGTAAGGAGATGATATGGATGAGTAGGTTCATGAAAGGGTTGGGAAAGGAGTAGAATGATTGCAAGTTATTCAAATGACAGTCAGAGTGCAATTCATTTAGCAAAGAACTTAGCATTTCATTCCATAATGAAACACATTTAGTTGAGGTATCACTTCATACAACAGGTATTAGAGGATGGGCAAGTGAATCTGGAAAAGATTCATACGAGTAAGAAACCTGTAGATATGCTAACAAATCCATTAGCAAAGGAGAAGTTGGAGCTACACTCCACTTCTATTGGTCTTCGAGTTTGAGACTCGAGGAGGAAGAAACAAAGCTAAGGAGGATCCAAGAATGGTGTTGTACAGGTATAGTGCAGTAATTAATCTCCAAGTGGGAGATTGTTGAGTATGGAGCTAAATTACTTTGGTTTAGCATGCAATTTGAACTTCTGGAAGTGACAAAGAATGGCGACATCGATTAGGGTGTGACCAAAGATCGATCAGGGGCAAGTTGGAACCGGTGAGGTTGGGGGAAGCGCATCGGTGACTGTGTAACGATCATTTATTTAACTCTAAGATTTTATTTCTATTTTTAGCATTGGAATAGATTTAATGAATGTAATTGCATGGCTAAGTGCCCTAAAGTCTTAAATGACTATTTAAAGCATAAAGCTAGGGTTTATAAAGAGAGGATTGATCATAATTACAAGATAATTGTGTAAGAGAGAATTCTTGGTGAAGAAGAAAAAAGCTTGAAGGAAGAAAGTACTGAACATCTGAGAGGTGTGGAAGATTGTAAATCTTCATTGTATATCTTGTCAAAGCTTTGGATAATAGATTGGCTTGTTTCTTGGTGGACGTAGCCCACATTAGGTGAACCACGTTAAATCTAGTGTTGATTTATGTCTCTTGAATTGTATATTTCTTCTGGTAGAATATCCGCTTTTATTTGCTATATGATTAGATCTAATATATTATCTATACAACGATTGTGCTAACCCCAACAATTTCTCCACACAGGAACAATAGATAAGGTATTTACAAGGGAATACCAATAAACTAAGATATATCTTGCAAAGAATATTCTCTTAGAGATTCATGCTTTTGGGGAGGAAACAAAGAATGAGCATGGAAGTCAAATTTTCTAAATACGATGAGGGTACTCTCACATAAGGGGGTTAAAAATTTTCTAAAAATCTTCAGAGAAATGTGTAAGCTGAGAGAAACCATTTTCCCAAGAACTTGTATGAGAAACTGTTATTTTCTTGAGCCTTCAAATTGAATCATGTCAATATGGTTGCAAGTGTATAACCATTGAAAAAAATTGAGACTATAAATGAAACTTTCCCTTGTTGATAAATTTGATGAGCCCTGAGTTAATTGTGTTAATCATGAGCATTGTTGTGTCTTCTTTTAATTTGAGATGTTTCAAGTAGCTATTCATGTTCTTATTACAATCTTATGTTAGGAATTCCTCTAAATCACACAAGATCTTATCCTTTTAGTATCGTGGTAATTGCAATTGGGCTGTGAGAAGAGATTTCATTTCATTGTGCAATAAATAGTTTTAAATTCACTTTACTTCCATTTTGTTGATATAGATTGTTTGTTAGTCTATGAGTGTATCTTAGGCATGATAGATCAGGGATTATTGATGTTTAATTGAGTCTTTGACATGATATTTTATGTTTAAATTCTCAAAGAATGTGTGAAACCATGTATCTTTGGGATTCCATGGGTGCACATCTTCTAGTTGAAGGTTCATTGTTGGTTATTTGAAGTATTTTCATCATCTTATTTGGCAGATTTTTAGCATTTGTTAAAAGTTCTCTAAGATTTGGTATAATCAACTTTATCCTACTTAATTCCCCAATAAAATACATCTATAATTGATAAATCCTACAATAAATACCCCTTCTTGCACTTTTTATCCATAAATTCCAAGGATATTTGTTGAATTACCCATACTTTACTCAAAAAAATGTAAGATAAATTAGGTTTTATTGTTGTCTTTAGTAGTCTAAACCTTATGCTGGAAGACATCTTCATTCTCTAGGGTGACAATTCATGAAATTAAGATTATGTTGCATTGACCATGTATTCTCAAGTTTTTCTACTAATATCATAAAAGGAGATTCAAATATTGTTTATCCATTCATTTCCCTTACAAATACAGGTTACAAAATGGGTCCTCTCACCCTGGTTAAAGGAACAACCTAAAGTAGTGAGGGTAGGTCAAACCCTTAGCACAGTGCTATCCAACTTTTCCAAGATCGAGTGATAAAGAGTCAATTAGATCCTTCCCCGAATACAAAATGAATCAAATTTTGATCTATCTATCTCTAAGCATCCTTCTCATCCTGTTGATGTTGCTTGACTTCAAAGGAGAACCAATTTGGGTACCAACACCACTCTAGTGCCATTTTTAGGGATTATTTGTGCAAATATAGATAAATATCAACCTCTGGTAATGTATTATACATGTTTAGATGCAAATACATGATCTAGACATCATCCTTTGTTGATATTTATGAAAAATGAGCTTGATTAGAAGTTATTTTCTTAATATTTTCCTAGTTTAAGTAGGATTTCCATTAAATTTTCTTGGCTAGGGGTAAATACTGACAAAGGATACTGAGATTTGTCAAGATTTTTTAAATTTATCATTAAGTTTCAATTGACAAGTCATTTGCAGTAATTTACACATCTAAGGTGCAAGACCTTAGTGGTGACTCCACATTGTTCAAAATTTCTAGTAAATATCAGTGCCTCAAGCTTCAATTAATTGAAATTTGTCATTAAGATTTGTAAATATGGAAGGAAGAAGATCCTTCTTCAAGACATATCCTACTAGAAAATTGTTTCCAAAGCTAGGAAGGACAAATCCAATTAAGAAACAAGTTTGGAGAGCTTTGGGAGATCAAAGGTTGGAAGAGAAAGTAGTTCTGACATTGAGAGAGATCAACCTTTGATAGAGGATTATTCTAGTTCCTCAGACATTTCTAGATCAAGCAGTCCATGTACAAATCTGTATACTCCAACTGGTGAGGGGCCTTCATTTACAACTGATATAGGTATTCCTCATCTTCCTCTTTTATCATTAAGAAGTAATAGAGTGTTTTGTGAAACCAAACCATTGAGGGATTATTATTTTGAGATTCAAACCCCATTTCCTCAAATACCTCTTGTCCTAAATCATTTTAATCCTCATATTCAGAAACCTCCTCAAAATAATATGGAACTCCCACCTCCTAGACCCCCATTTGTTGTTAATGTATATAGACCTATAGATTTCATGGGTATGGTGGGTTATCCCAATGTAGTCCCTAATGATGTAAGAAATAGATTGCCAAAATTCAAGGGAATAATGCTATCAGTGGTGAACAACACCTAAGACTCTTTACTAATATTATGGAAGACTTTGAGATTGAGCATGAGGATGTATATGTGAAGTTTTTTATTCATACTCTGGAAGAGGATGCTTGTGATTGGTATAAAGATTTGCTAGAAAATTCTATTGATTCATGGGTAGAAATGAAAAATGCCTTCAAATTGCAATATGGGGATAAGACTGATCCAAGGTTCCTTCTCTCAGAGTTTGAGAACATTAAAAAGAATCCCAACGAACCTATCCTAGATTTTAATTCTAGATTAAACAAAACCTTAAATAGACTGCCTGTAATATTGAGACCAAGTGATCAATCTTTCCTAATAAAGTATTATGATGTTTTTGACAAAAAATCATAATACTATTTGAGGGATAAGAATCACGGGACTTTGAGGAAAGATTTCTCCATGTCAGTTCAAATATAAAATATTATCAAGGCAATAGGAAAACCTCCCAAGAGGGAGGGTGTCAAATTAATCAATCATGAGAAGCCTCAAACAAGAAAGGGAGTTGATCTAGAAGAAGTAGTTAAGACTCTGGCAGGAGCAGTCAAGGAAATTTCCTATAAACTTGCTAGAGCAGAGAAAGGAATAGGACAAAATTCTTAGGTCCAAAACCAAACTGCGGGCCAAAATATATTTGGGAATCACCCTATAGGTGATCATAGATCATATGAGAAATTAAGGGGCCCATGGGATCAGAAAATAAACAACCAACAAGAGAAAATAAGTTAGTCCCTAATCCATTAATTGTTAGGGTTTCCTTAGTAGAAGAAGATCATATCATCGATTGGTGTGATAAATGTTTCCTTCCATATGCCCCATGTGACCCTACTAAGGAAAATGAAGAGGTTAATGAGAGTACTTATTTTGGTGATGTTTTAACGATGGAATGCATGAATAGATCACAGCTAGGACCTACTTATACTCTTTGAATTGTTGAGTGGAAGAACGGTGGAATTTTTTGGGAGTATGTGCAATGAATAATTTTTCCTTCTAATACTAAAATTGATACTGATAGGGTCCATGAATTTTATTTGCATAACTATAATTTTGAATATTTAAGATCATTGATGATTAAGAAATATGATGGTGGAATTCCTTCTAAGGAGGATAGACAATTATTAATGAATGCAATAATTTCTCAGGAAAAGGAATACAATCTCAAAAGTAGAGTTATCAAAGGAGGAGGGCCACAACCCAAACCAAAAACTCCACTTCTCACCAATATCTAAAAAAATACCCCAAGAGGGATATGTCAGTAAAAAACCCAATTAATGTCAATAAACCTAGCAACTATACACAAGCCATCAAGATCCTTATAACCCAAGAGAAATCAATCACCCTACCCCTCGGTACAAATTTACCCAAGTATACCCCCTGTGACATGGCTCAAATTTTGAGTCAAATCAAGGTCATTGTACCTATTGTTGAGTTTCTTAGGATCCCTAAGCATAAAAGAAGAGGTTTTGAGTACTTGGGATTTAAGGAAGAGGTGGTAGCCCCAGGTAAAGATGTTAACAATGTTGATCTTCCTCATGTTATTGAAGAATCAAAAGTTCTGCAAACATTAGAAAATTTGGGGGAATCCTCTGAGGTATACTTAGGAACTTCCCTTGTTGAATATCAACTTGATTTTGAGCCCTTTTATACTACTTTGATTATCAAAGAAAAATGCGTTCACAACTACATGTTTAATTCAAGTGGTTCATGTGATGTGCTACCACTTGAAGTGATGAATGAGATGAACATCAAATTAATAGAAACCTTTGGGAAGTGCTTTGTCATGGATTCTAGAGAGTATCTATAATAAGATATGTCAAATGTTTTGCGAGTACGATTAACAGCTTATCCTCGTACGTACTTGACCATGAATGTAGTTATTTTGGACTTCCCTACTAAATGGGGTATGTTGTTGTCAATAAAATGGGTTTCAGTGTGGGTGGAAGTGTACAAATGGCTATGCCATACGCCATAGTACCAATATATGGAAATTCAGTCAAGTTGTATAGGGAAAAGAAAATGTTACATCTAATTGAGGATCCAAACAATGCTTCTTATGAAGTATTATATACAAATGTAGATATCAATAAATTTTTGGTTATGCAGACTTTAAGGAACATTGTATTAATGAGAGTAAATTCCTTGATCAGATTGGTGTCCCTAGAATTTGATGTTTGATGGAGCTTGCTCCAATATGGGAAATGGTACTGGAGTTGTCCTTGTATCTCCAAGTCAAGAGAATTTTAATTTTTCTTTCAAACTAAAGTTTGAGTGCATAAATAATATTGTTGAGTATGAGGCATTGATTTTGGGTTTGAGGATTGCTTGGAAATATGGTATTAAGGACATAATTGTTAAAGGAGACTCAGATTTGGTAGTCAAATAAGTTAGAAAATTGTATGCTACAAAAAATCAAAGGATGAAACAATATAAGCATGTAGTTTGGGATTTTATTGAAATGTTTGACTCCTTAATATATTGTATCATGATAGAACTCGAATACTATAGCGAGATGCTGGATAAAAGTTTGAGAGCTACACATTTTATGCTTATTATGACTATGATATTGAAGTATTGTCAAGACCATTTGTCCCTGATAATGTAAAAAATTGGCAAGTATTTGAAGATGATGTCCTAGTTCCAGAGGTTTTTGTAGAATGAAGGAGAATTTTCCATCTAATGTATGGATTGGTAACTCATGGTGTATATTTTTGATGGAAAGGAAACCTGTTGGGTAACGACATTATTAGTTAAAGACCAACACTATTCCAAGAGGGTTGGTTGCTCTTGAATCAAATTTTGATAATGCAGACAGGGTAGTCCATAGACACATCTCAACTTCAAGGGATGTGGAGGAGCTTAATTTGGGAACTAAAGAAAAACCTAGAAAAATATGGCTAGGTAGTAATTTGAGTAAGGAGGAAAATTAGTCCTATTTTGAGTTGTTAAAAAAGTACCAAGACTTCTTAGCATGGTCTTATTCAGAACTAAAAATATATATGGAGGATATATTCCAACATGAGATACCTTTGGAACCTAATGCTAAACAATTTAGGTAGAAAAAAAGGCCCATTAATCCAATTTTTCCCTCAAGATGCAATAAGAACTCAAAACGTTAAGGGATGGGGGTATAATACAACCAACAAGATATTCCTCATGGGTGGAAAACTTAGTGCCAAGTGAGAAAGAAAAATGGGGACATAAGGCTATGTGTGGATTTTAGAAACTTGAATAAGGCCTCGATTAAATATAATTATCCATTTCCTAATATGGATAACATGTTATAATTAGTCACTTTGGATCCGGGTTACTATCTACTTTAGAATGATTCTCGGGTAAAATCGGTGGTAGTGAAACAATCAGAAATAATTAAAATTTCCTTTACCACCCCATGGGGTACTTATGTGTATGTGAGAATGCTTAATGAATGTTGGGGCTACGTTCCAAAGAGAAATGGATGTTGCATTCTCAGGCTACATAAATGACTTTATTGTAGTTTATTAAGATGATGTGATAGTATTTTCTAAACAAAGAAGTGATCACTTGAATCATGTAGAGAATATGTTGATGAGATGTAGAGAATATGACATCTCATTGAATCCTAAGAAGTTCCATTTTGGGGTTCAAAAGGAAAAATTGTTGGGGCACATTGTATCAAAATAAGGGGTCATGATTGATCTTGAAAGAGTGGAAGAAATTGGTAAAGTTCTGTCCCAAAAACTAAGAAAGGAATTCAGTCCTTCTTTGGTCAAATAAATTTCATTAGGAGATTCATTTCTAACTTTTCTGAAATGACTATCCCTATTACAAACATGTTAAAAAAGGACAAACTTATCCAATGGGAGGAAGGAGCTCTCTAAGATTTCAGTGGAATTAAGGAAGCATTAAAAAATGCTCTAGTGTTGGCAGCCCGAATTACAAGAAATATTTTCAGATATTTTCCTTTACATCTGAAAATACTATTGCATTTGTGTTACTATAGAAGGATGAAGAGGGAAATGAAAGGCCCATTACTTTTTTCAGTAAAGCATTACATGGTGTTGAGTTAAAGTATACCATCATGGAGAAGCATGATTTTGATTTGGTAAGAGAAACTAATATTTTCAGGCCTTATATCTTGAGTTCTAAGATTGTGGCCTATGTTCCCCACACTATGGTCAAGGATATTTTATCAGAAATGGAGGTTTCAGTAAAATATGCCTTTGGGTGAAAATTTTGTAAGAATATTACATAGATATACAGATCACCAAGCTGGTTTGAGGTTTGGGCCTTGCAAAATTAATGGCAGAAAGCAACCTGCAAGTGATGGAAGTCAATGAGATTGAGGAAGGAAATATGGATGTCCATGAAAAATTAGTCAATTCCATATGGTACAAGGACATAATATTCTACCTCATAAATTTGGAGTGTCAGGACATCTAGACAAAAATCAAGAGAAGGACACTCAAACTAGCCTCCCAAAAATATATCATAATTGATTATGGGTTGGCTTGGAATAACCATGAGGGGATTATTTTGAGCTGCATCATAGAAGAGGAAGACCCAAAACTTATTACGAGAACTCCATGGGGGAGTATGTGGAGACCATTTTACTAGTAGAGTAACTACTCACAAGATATTGAGGGAAGGTTACTAGTGGCCTACACTTTTCAAGTATGCAACCTTGTTGGTTAGAAAATGTGACAAGTGTCAAATATTTTTAGGAAGAATGAAAGCTTTAGGTTCCCTTCCTTTGCAACTAGTTTCAATAGAAGCTCCTTTTAAACAATGGGGTATGTATTTTATTGGAGAAATCTCAAATCCTACAAGTGTAGGGAATAAGTGGATATTAGTAGCCATAGATTATTTTACCAAATGGGTTAAAGCTATTCCCACCAAGAAAGAAACTCATCAAATTGTCATGGATTTTATCTGAATCATATAATTTGTAGGTTTGGAGTACTGTAAAAATAGTTGTTAACAATGCTATGAGCTTTAGAGCTAAACCACTAATAGCTATGTGCCAAGAGTATGGGATAAATTTGACATATGCATCTAATTATAATCCTTAGGGAATGGCCAAGCTGAATCAAGCAACAAGAATTTTCTTAAGATCATTAGGAGGACATTGGAGATTAACAAAAGAAAATGGGGTGAGAAGTTGAAATTTTCTTTATGGGAATTAGATAGAATTTGCCAAAAGAGCTACTAGAAAGAGTCCATTTGAATTAGTTTATGGAGTCCAATCTCTTTTCCCCTACATATGCAATTTTCCTCTTATCAGTTCATACAATAGCTTGAGGATGAAGAGGTGAATCCCTATGAAGCAAGGATTAATCAGATTATGGAGTTGGATGAAGAGAGAAGAGAGTCTCACCAAAGACACCTTAAGTTCAGAGAGAAAATTAAGAAATTTATTTGATAAAAAGGTGACTCCCATAAATTTTAATGTTGGAGATCTTGTTTTACTATGGGACAATAGACACGAGGACAAAGGAAAACATGGAAAATTTGATGCCTTGTGGATGGGTCCTTATTCCATTGACATAAGAATTGGTGAGCATGTGTCGTTCATGGATGGCATCTGAAGTACTACTTGGATTTATTTTGAACAAGGTACAAACTTTTCTATAGTGTATAGTCTTTTGTATTTTGTTTTTGTTTCCCTAGTGTATGTGGCTAGTTTCCTTGGTATCTTGGTTTTTTCCGTGGTTTTGGTGTTTCAGTTTGACTTGTTGCATATTTTAAAATTGACTCCAAAACCCAATGGATTTTAAGCACTTGGTCTGTTTGATTTTGGTTTGTGTGGTTCTTGTGGCACACATGGTAAGTGCCAATCCCGATTCGAATTATTTTTAGTGTTCAAAATGATCTCACCTTTTTATCTAGTGTACGCCTTTGAAAATTTTCTCGAACTAATTTTTCCATGTTTAAAAATTGGCGCTCAAAGATGGGACTGCTTTGAATGGAAATGTGAGTCTTGTGTTTAGGGTGTGAATCCTCTTTTTTCGGTCGAGGAACATAACAGATTATGTTTCCCCTGCAAATTCCTTTGAAAAATGGCCCCTCTTTTCCTCTTTGTATCCGTTTGTGTTTTGCTGGGGCTCAATTTTCCTAAGCATGAGACCGGATGTGGAAGGTATCCACATGTCCTTTTGGAACATATTTGGAAAGGTGCAAAGAATTGGAAAATCTTAAGGATAAAGGATATGTCAGTTGGCTAAAAGCACACTAACGTAGCCTAGGTGGGATGAAGAGTCAAAAAAAAAAGAAAAATCTTGCGGGTCTCAATGTGTCACTCGAGCACGGATTCAAAAGAAGAGAGATAAAGGATAGACCCAAAGATGCGCGGGGGTCTCCACGTGTTATGAAAAGTGTCCACCTCTAGAGAAATGAACCAAATAGTCACACAGGGACTTAGTGTTCAACAAAAAATAGAATGTGGTATTGGGTCTCGAGGCATGCAGTTGAAGGCATGGCTAAAAATTAGATTTGAGGATCTTAAATGAAGACGAGAAAAGTGGTGGGTATAAATAATCATGGACACCATTGGAGGCACAATGATGATTTCCTTTTTCAAAAACTATTGAATCAAACACGACATTTTGAATACAAAAGCAGAGGATAATTGCATGATAAAATAAATAAAATGTAGATATGAAGATTAATGAGCAGGACTTAGCATACTTTCTTGAATCATTCTTTTATCTCATTATAAGTATTAATGTTATTTCATAAAGATTGAATATAATTTTGAAGTAATTTAAAACATAGATATAAATCAGGGTTTTATTTAGGGCCCCAGACCTCATGATAAAGAAATTTGTATACCAATTAAGAAATAAGGACATAAGAAAAGAAACAACGCTAAATTATATTCAACTTATATCTTGAAATATCCTCCAAATGGAGGAATCTTGTTAAACAACTTTTTCTTCTTGAATATGAATTGATGTGAACCTTAACCCTTTTTAATGAATACGATTGACCCCACCAAGTCCCGTGACTTTCCCATATCCATTGTTGGGCTCCTAAATTATTGGCTAAACAGAGAGATGCATGGTAGCGCATGACCTACTTAAAGCAAAGTGCGCAAGGAGAAAGCGTGTAGGACAGGGTTCTAGGAGGGGTTAGGAGAACAAGTGGCACGCACGTACAAAAGGCATAGAAAAGGTTTATGACTTAGCAATATTTGGCGCATCGAAATAATGTGAGAAAAGTGTGACCTGATGTGTGTATGCGAGACCGGATAAGGTGTCAACCTTGCACTAGGTTGGCCTAGGAAGGAATATACCTTGTGATGGAAGATTATAGAAGGCCATCATTGCAAAGAGTGGAGAGATTGAGCCTGAAGAAGCATGCTCCCATGGAGGACCACCTTGGACACTTGGAAAAGAATCTGCAATGACTCCGTGAAGGAATAATTTTTTTTGGAAAAGTCTATAAATAGAAGTGTCCAAAGAAGGAAAAGAGACATTGGAGAAGAGGCAAAGCTACGAAAAAATACATAAATAGATTTATGGATTGGGTATAGATGAGTTGTAGGTGTAATGGAATAAAAGGGATGGGGTTATAATTTTTTTGTATTGAGTAGAAGTCTAGTTCTGATGCATGACTCTGCTTATGCCTTTATTATTACGGAATGTGATGGCTTAATGCATGTGATGTGGTTATATTGAATATGAATACATGTGGTTTACGGCTTGTACATATATCTTTTTCTCTATTCACTATATTTCATATGAATGAGTATAATCTTTGTGCATCTTTTTTACTTGATGGTTAGATCTATATTTTGGCAATGTGCTTCTTGTCTTTATGGATGGAGTAGTATAGCTTTTACTTTAAGTTCTCAGTTGAATAAGGAGTTTCTTCTATCTTTCTATTACACATCTATCATAAGATGTTGCATTCTTGCACAACTCACTTAAAGGAGGGGCTCGGTACCCACGCGTGCCTTGAGTGAGTGCCCAGACTTGACCCAGGTGATAGGCCGAGCGTGCATGGGGTTTTCCTTATGTGTAAAGGGGTATAAAAATTGAATACATCTTGGTTCCATTTCTAGGACCTATTTTTAAGTTTTGTAAGAAATGGTATGCATCTTTGTATCTGTACTGTGTGATGACAGAGTGCTTAACCTTAGAAAGTTTTGAAACATGGTTCAAGAGCACGAAGGATGAGTTTTCTCAAAGATTCAATGTTGGACCTGAGTTTGATGCATGTAGATGGGTAGAAGATAACCTCTACCATGAGTTGTATGAAAATTTCTTCTATTACTTCCCAGTAGAGTTGTATGAATGGATCTCAGCATATGCGTCTAGATCAAGTTGGTACTATAGAGCACGTGTATGGACCCAAGATGATTACCAGAGGCTGCAAGATGCAGATCTAACATGGACTCGTGTTGTGGATCATTGGTGGAAGGGAGTGTTGGCTAGCTACACTCTGGAATATGCCATTTCCATGTATTATTTTCCGAAAGTTACCTAGTTTGAGTTTTACGGGATCCTAGAGGATCATTTCTACATGTTATCCCTTTAGAGATGAAGATCTTGATCATTACCTTGAGTTTAGAGGCATTTCCGATGGCGGATAAACCTTTATGAGTGTTGGGTAAGGGAGCTAGGATAGAGGAAGATGGCGGACATCGCGGCGAGAAAGAAAGGGATGAGAGATGACTCAAGTATAGTGAAGCGTGTGAAAGGGAGATTGATAGACAACATGATGTTGTAAGTTTGATGGAGCTATGGAGGTAGGCGTTGTGGAAAGAAGTTGAGGTTCACGCAGAAGACATGGAACACAGCATGCTGCTACCCCATCTTGGAAAGCGTGGAAGAGATACCCCTTAGGGCTTCGATGAGATTTCATCACGTGGAGAAAGAAGAGTCATTAGCATGCATTTGAACCCACCTAGTAACTAGACCTTAGTGCTTAGTTTTCTAGATCAAGGGAGAAGTATTATTAACCTAGTTGGTATCGGTGGAAGTGATCGATCTATGCCCAGGGGATAAAATTTCTCATTTGGTAATTCTATGGCTGCACATACTATCCCAGTGTTTGGAGGAATTTTTGGGCAAGGTGAAAATACACAAGGATTGCGCAACGTGTCGGGGAGTAGCATTGCAAGACACACATTTGGCAATGGAAAAATCTTATAAACCATTAGCACACATTTCATTGGAACATTGGGGACACTAGGTGTGACCACTTCAGGCCCATTATTGGCCGTAGGAGGATCTGGAGGTGGGCCCCGGTGGATCCGGTGGAGTGGATCCGGTGGTAGAGGAGAAACACCAGAGGAAACCAAGGATCTGGATTAGGAAAAGAGCCTCAATCCCCTCCTTAGGTATTTTTTGAGTATGTCTTTAAACTTTAGACTACCAGGGCATAGAGGATGTTGCAGAGCATGTTCACAAGTGTGAGTTGATATGGCGCGCGAAGGGGATCACAACCTCGGAACGGAAGGCTAGTCAATTTGCAATGACATTGTAAGGGTGTGCGCATAGCTGGTATAGGAAGTATGACCCCCATCAGATGGTGGTGGATTACACCACATCACAAAAATGCCTTCTAGTAGAGTTCCATATCCCGAGTTTGAGTAGAAGAGCATCAATGCTCTAAAGGAGATTCAACAAGGAATGGACAGAGAGTGTGTGGGAGTATGATGCAGGTTTAAAATCTCTTGTCAAAGTTGTCATATGACATTCACCCTTCACAACATGCTTAATGGTTTGTTGGAGGATTGATAACACCATTTAGAAGGAATTATCACATAAGACTTTCACAGACCCATGCGAGGCATTGGAAGCTTCTCTGCATGATGAAGCTATTAGGAGCATTGATCTGAGTGTTATTCATTTCGGAAGCTCAAATCACTTCTATGGCTAACCAACTAGAAGTTATTTGCAAAATCATCCCATGAGACTCACAATGGTATGTGGTGTACAAATTGTGAAGTGGAGGGGCATGCAAAGGATAGATTCCCTTGAAAGTTGGTACAGCTATAGAAATGGACTATGAAAATTTCCATGGGGACCATGATACAATTAGGTGTCCCTCTACTGCAACATTCGAATCTGTAAGAATGTATCTTATTATTGCAAGATTTGTACATCTACATCACATGACACCAAAGATTATAGGATGATTGATCAGATTCATGATGCTATTGATCTTGGTGTGTGCCAAACTAGCCTTGCAAGAAAATCTAAGGATGATGACCACCGTTATGAGGGGTGCACAGATGGAGGCATGCATGGAAGGGGTTTTCAAGGAGGATTTCATGGCCATGGTAACCATGGAGGAGGAAGAAGTGAGTTACCATGAGGAACTTGTTTTAATTGTGGATCTGAGACCACTACAAGCATGAGTGCTCGGACTTATTACTAGTGCTCATGGTGTGGAAAGAAGCACAAGTATGAGGAGTGCCCTGAGTTGTTTGAACACATGAGCCAACAGCACTAGAAAGACAAGGGCATTGAATGGTGAGCATAAAGAAGGATGACACACATTGGATGCCATGGGTACACATGAGTTAGGATTGGAACTGTTTTAAGAAACAACATGAGTAGAAAGGCACGCACCAAGGAAATACCAAAGCAGAGGACCCTAGTTTCAAGAAGAAGTGGTATATTGGAAGTAACAGAACCTACTCATCAAGAGATATATAAAGATACTATGGATTTCATTCACGGTTTATAAGGAGAAATCCAATATTTAAAGGAGCATTCCAGGAAGGAGGAGCAAAGAAGAAGGAATGTCGACACCAAAGGATGATGTGGATGAAGTCATGGAAGTATATAATATGCTAAGGAAAGAGAATATTATTCCCTTACTAGGAGAATGATTTCAGGAGAAGGTACAAAGTGTCGGAGTAGAGAACGAAAGGAAGGTTTTGCATGTAAACCTTCCCCCTCACAACCTTGACTATGATAAGGAAATCACCTTAAATGCAGTCGTTGATGGATGAATCCTTAGTAATATCCTCATTGAAATGGGAGTGCAGAGGTCAATGTTATCACATTGGATGCATGGCATCAGATGGGAAGGCTTGCATTATAACCATCTTTGAATGTGTTGTATATGGAAAACAAAACCAAGGCAATTCCCATCGACGTCTTGAAGGATGTAGCTATCACCATTTAAGGGGCCCATTTTACTAAAGACTTGAAGTCTTTGCACTCACCGAGGTAGAAAATTTTCCAGCGTTACTTGGGATCCCATGATGCTATAAGAACAATGTTGATCTTCGGTTCAACAAAGGGTACATAAGTTTTGAGAATAAGGAGGAACAGGTCATTATAACCTTGGTAGATGGGAAGTTAGAACCATATAATAAACCCTTAGGAGAAGAAGTCCTTGATAGAATATATGTGCACTCAATCAGGGATCCTGAGATAATTCATCCCACGGAGGAGTTATCCAGTTTGAGGATGCTCAATCCATGAGTGACACCACCAATATAGCATGCAAATGTTAGGTGCATGGGACCTACGAGTTGATTGGATGTCAATTAAGAGGGTTAGTAACCAGGGTAATAAAGGTGCATTTAATATGGCACCTAGAGGAAAAAAATTACCAACTTACTCTTGAGGGGCCAATCACGAAGATTTCTATGGGGAATGGAGGTCCAATGGAGAGATGAGAAGGAAAGAAGAGAAATGCTCGAATACATCCTGCTTGAAAGCTGTTCTAATGGGATACACATCGGGAGAACCTCTTGGAATGATGCAAGGTGAGAATTTCCTTTTCTATAATGTTTTGTAGGAGCAACGCGCCCATGGTTATAAAAGACTACCATGGTAAAGAGACCACTTCCTTCCATATCTAAGCATGTGAGATGGCCTAGATGGGAAGCACAGAAGCATTATCACCTCCATTATGAGTTTAAAATTTTTATTCCACTCTACTGAGGATGTCCGTGCACATGGTATATACACTCGGAGATGCATCATCAAACTAGTAATTGGAAATAATTGGTGACGATCTCATTCAAACGTTCGAGTATCAGAGTACAAAGCCATTAGTGGATAAGGCGTTGTAGGTTTTCAAGTGCCTTACAATAGGAGATAGTGCTATGGCGGAGGATAGAATACAAGAGTTGCTAGGAGAACCTAGCTTGGAGGTGCACTTTGAGGAAGAAGAATCAAAAGAGATACAACTTGAGCGTGCGTGCATGGAAAAAGAAAAAGGGAAGATGGTGTATGTAATTGATGGGGAAGAAGCAGAAAGCTTGGATGTTAACCATTCTGTAGGGATGCGTGAAGTGATAGATAGTGCTGATGAATGGGTGCATGCCTACCATGAACCGTTAAAGACAAAAAAGGTTAACATTGGTATAGAAGAGGAACCTAAGGAGGCCATCATGGGGATTATTGGTCAGAGAAGGAGGTCTCTAAGATCATTGATCTATTATGTGAGTTCCAAGATTTATTCCCTCATGGGTATCATGAACTCAAAGGCATTCACCATTCCTTGGGGGAAATGAGGATCAAGTTAAAGGAGGGTGTGCACTGTTTGGAAGATACCATACTAAATGAATCCTAACTGCGTGTGAAGGTCAAGGAAGAAATAGATAAGATGATAGCATCAGTATCATTAAATTTATTGAAGAGTCGAGTGGGTAATTCTAATGGTCATTAGTATCAAGAAGGATGGAAGGATAAGGATATGTGTAGACTATAGGGAGTTGAATGCAGTTTGTGTCATCGATCCTTTTCCAACCCCCTTCACTGAAGAAATTTTGGAAGGAGTGGCCGGACGCAAAGTCTATTCCTTCACGGATGGATTCTCGAGGGTACCACCAAGTTTGTATCGCAAAATAGGACCAAGAGAAGAAAACTTTCTCTACCGAGTGGGAATTTTTTCCTATATAGTCATTCCTTTTGGGTTAAAGAATGTGCCTTTTGTGTTCTCAACATTGTGGTACAAGCATTTCAGGACTTTATCCACAAATTTCTTCAAGTCTATCTGGATGATTGGATAGTGTATGGGCTAGTGAAGGACCACTATGATAACTTAAGATTAATGTTTGAGAGATGTTGGTAGTTGAGGATATCCCTCAACATTAAGAAATGTGTCTTTACTACCCCATTTGGAACATTATTGGGGCACATCATATGTAGGGAGGGATTACTAGTAGATCCTACCAAAGTTGTTGTCATTGTGGGGTTGGGGGAGCCTACTAGCCAAAGCATAATGTATAGATTCCTTGGGCATACAAGGTATTATAGGAAGTTCATCAAGGGATATGCAGGATAGATGCACCCTTAGAAGAGTTGCTTAAACACAAGAGTGCCTTCCTTTGGGGAGAGGCGCAGATAGAAGGCATTTAATACTTTAAAGGATAAGCTTGTCACCACACCCATACTATGATTCCCTTCTTGGGATAAGCCTTTCCATGTTCATGTTGATGCCTCAGGCACAACCATTGGAGTAGTACTAGCACAACTTGGTGAAGGGATTGTTGATCACCCCTTGTGTTTTGCAAGCGAAAGTTAACACCAACAAAGAAAAATTACACAACTTGAGCACGAAGCATTATCTATGATCTACGTGCTACATAATTTTAGGTAGTATCTATTGGCAACACCCTTTATATTCTACATGGACCACATGGCATTAAAATACTTAGTCAATAAGCCTATTCTTCAAGGGTGCATATGTCGGTGGGTCCTGCTATTTCAAGAATTTGAGTTCACCATGGTTGTGAAGCTAGGAAAGAGTAATTCTAGACCCGATCATCTATCTAGGATTGACTCAAGGGAGGATGCATAGAGTATTAATGAAAGTATGTCAGATGCCCAACTATTTAGGTTGTGGTGTGCACCCTCGGATTTGGAGGACATTGCAGTATTTCTTAAGACAGGTGTGGCACAGAAGGAATGAAGGCCTTAGAGAGGAAATAATTGGCCATACACGCCGCACCTTACATGTTGATTAGTGGAGATCTATAAAAATTGGGCCGTGATGAGGTTCTGCGTCGATGCATGCTAGAACATGAGCACATTACAATTATGGAAGAAGCACATGGTGGGATCGTAGGAGGACACTATGTGGGAAATGCAACCGCGTGGAAGATTCTACTCGTAGGGCTTTGGTGGGAAACTATTTACCAAGATTGTATTGAGTTTTGCAAGGCTGTGACCATTTCCAGTGCCTTGGAAAACCTGGAAAGAGAGATGAAATTCCCTTATGACCAATAGCTAACGCATGAAACCATTTGAGAAATGGGCTATCAAATTTGTAGGACCAATCTCGCTAGTGGCGCGTGAAGGATTGGTTCATGGTATATCATCACTTGCATTGATTATTTAACATGGTGGGAAGAGGCGGTGCCTACAAAGGAATTTACGAAGGCTACTGTTGCTAGATTTTTATGGGAAGATATAATAACGGTAGGTATGGATGCTCATTGAGTTTGAAAAGTGATAGAGGTATGCACTTTCTCAATGAAATGGTCAGGATTCTATTATCATAATTTATGGTGGCCCATCACAAAAACTACCCCCTATCACCCTCAAGCAAATGGAACTATTGAGGCATTTAACAAAATACTTAGTCATGCATTTCCTATGATCTGTGATGTTGGTATACAAGATTGGGATGAATAATTATCAGCCATTCTTTGGACATATAGGATAACCTATAAGATGTTGAATAAGGCCCTGCCATTTCAATTGTTGTTTGGAATGGAGGATGTCCTACTGTTGAATTTACGTTACCTTCACTTGATTATAGCACATGGAGGAGGATTAGATGATGAGAAAGTGCTGGAAGAAAGGATTAAAAATTTAATATAGTTGGATGAAAGATGATCAATCGCTAGGTGGAGCCAAAAGACTGAAAAAAAAAAAAAAAGGCATGGCATGATTGTCACATCAAGAACAAGAAGTTTGAGGTTGGGTAGATGGTTTTCTTTATGATTCTAAGTTCTGTGCCATCCTTGGAATTTAAAAGTCCATTGGTTGGGCCCTTACATCATCTCATACATCCTTGATTCAGGAGCATGCTAGTTGCGAAGCACTAGATGGGACAAGGTTAAGGACACTTGATGGGAGTATTTTTGACGCCCTACTATAAATAATCCTTCTTTGTGTTTGTAAATAAGGAAGCGTTTCAGTTAGAATAGAATTTCTTTAGTGCATTTCCTTTTCTTGTGTTTCCATTTCTTGTTGTTTTCTCTTTTACATTTTTTCATTTTGTGCCTTATGCACCAGTAACCACATTACTTTTGGAAGGTTGTGCATGTAGAGGACCATGGACCAGTTTAGTGTGGGGTAGAGAGAGGAAAGGAAGCATAGGCTGTAATACAAGTGTGTGTTGGCAGTAGAAGTTATGGTGAATGGCATTTGGTTAAGGAACAAAAGGTGTAGAGGCACGTAGAGAAGAGGTTAATGTGAATGTTTGGTGTCGGGAAAGCCTTGAAGAAACCATGTACAAGAAAGTAGGTGATGGAAAAAATAGGGCAAAGGACGGAAGAAGTGCTTTTAGCGATATGGACGTGCGCGTAATAGGTTTCATTCGAGTTGCATTTTTGCATGCCAGAAGGTTATAAAGAGGTTTTCGCAAGATATGGTGCGTGGGTGAGAGCGTTTAAGACCGGCTTGGTGGAAAAATCCACATTTAGTATTTAAGTATGGTTGTGGGTGAGAAGGCATTTAATGCTAAGAAAAATAAAAACTATAAATAAGAGGTCGAGAACTTCATTATTTACATTGTGATTATGAAGGGAAGAAATTTTTGTGGAACTAGGGCATCAAAGTGATATCTTTGCAAAAAAAAGGAAGCATTTGAGAGATCTAAAGTGCATAGCTATGGTAAATTCACAAACCAAGTAGGAAAGGAGTACGGGTGTGGAGAAGTTAAGTAAGCAAGCATCATCTTGTGGAAGGGTTTTTCCAGTTAGGGTTTGACGACTAGGGCACGGAGTTAGAAGGATTTTCCATGAAGATTGAGCTTGGGGCTGGATAGAGTGGTAAAGCAGAGCAAGAGGGAAAAGTTCTAAGTGCTAAAGCCTATCACAAAGATGGAATCCATAAAATCAATCACCTCTTCAAAGAAGCAAAAGAAAAATGGAAAAGGAAAAAAAACAAGATTCGTCGAGAGAACAAATGAAGAATGGTATATGGAAATGCAATACCCGGATAGGGTGTTTCTAGGAAAATAATGGGAATCGCACCTAAAGAAGATGATGGTGAGAAATTATAACCATTGCACAACTACAATAGAGAAGGAGATGGCCTTGGAGTTGGTATGCCCAACCAACAAGAGAACACTAGAAAGCTTGTTTATATACATCGACGAGGTGAAGGTAAATATGGAAAAGGTAGGGTTGCTAAAACTTTATTAACTGCCATACTTCAAGAAACCTAAACACCTCTACCAGTGGCTAATGTCACATGTGCATGAGGATCATTTCTATTTCACGGGCGCAAGATGTGCATAACTCCCTAGTTAATTTCAAAGTTCACAGGCCTTACCTGTGAGGGAGAGAGTCTAGATGATGACTTGAGTGACAAAGAGGCCATCAAGGAGACAGTAGCCACATATGCCTACAAGAAAGGGTCGTGATACTTTGACATCGTTGATATCCCGGACCACTGTGGCGAGGATGAGTGCGCTTTGGTTATAAAGCAACGATTAGGAAAGATGGACACGAGTAAAAAAGGAATGGCTTAGTGTATGTTGGAAAATAGTTGAGGGGACCATCTATAACTTGTTCACTTTCATTGTGAATAAAATCATAAGCAACATGTAGGAGGGTAAAAAAATATTATTTGGCAACATCCTCCTCACTATTATCTTCTTATAAATCGGAGTGCCCGATCGGTCGGATAAGTCTATTTAGGAGTATCTAGGAAGACCCGTCACATGATAAAAGCTTTGCAAAGTATACTTGTGACAACATGATGACCACTCACAAGGCATTTCTAAAGAGGTGGTACAAGATCATGCGGGATGCGTTTGGAGCGAGTTGAGAAATCAAGAGTAACTACCAACACTCGTGGATGGAGAAGTAGAATTTTCAGTATACCATCACTTCTACATTGGAAGATTCAAATTGGTGGATGAAACTATGATCCTGGTGTAAATCCCCTTCTCCTTCACGCTATATTTCCAAGCAGGGGTGAATAGGTTTATAGAGGCCAAGAGACTAAGGTTCGACCTTAGTGAGGTAGATCAAGACCACAGAGATCTACGCAAATAGCCGATCTCCCCAAAAATTTGTACATACATGGAGAGGTATGTCTCCCACGAGGTCCAAATGACAAAGTCCCTAACTTTTCAAATTGTAGGAAGGACCGTAGAAAGGGTGTATCTATGGATAAGACCAAAGTTTGAAAAAATTACATACGTGGAATGTGACATCTCCATTCTGAAGGTGATGGGTGTCATTATTCCCTTCATTTAATCAACTTCATGTTGATGTCATATCAAACTAGGGGTGTGTCCAAAGCTATATGCAACAAGAGTAATTTGATTGATCTAGTAGTTGACTATAGTTATATTTTTGTATTTTCTGGGGGATCTTTTCAATGTCTTAAGGACTTCCTGGTAAAACCTTATTTAAATCATACTATTGAAAACTTGTTGAAAATAAACACACTGAAAGCTTTGCTGAAAGGAAACACACTTTGCAGAATGGAAATAAACACACTTGCTTCTGAAAGTAAACACACTTGCATTTGGAAATAAACACACTCAATTTAATATGCTTGAAAATGATTGCAAGAAATATAAGAATCTATATTAACACCTGCAGGATTTAGCACACAATAGAGTTTTAACTGAAAAGATTAAAATAATATAGAATGAACAGATCTAAGCTATTGCTGAAGAAATATAAATACCAAATAAATGAACATCCTGGTTCTTGGGGGAGTGGGCCCTTGCTCCTCCTCGAATTAGGATTTAACAACTCAGAATTCTCTCAAATAGGAATGGCTATTTATTCATGAAACATTCGGTATTACAAAACGTATTGGGCCGAATGCTTAGTCTATATCTATGTTCTCTTTCTTTCTCTATATCATATCATCTATATCTTTACATCTATTGCAAATCTACTTTTATATACATTTACAATCATAGTTGTTTCTACAATCCGATGAAATAGAATCGCGCCCAGAATGGATGTTGGATCAGATTGTGGCTGTTACGATAGTTGTAAGATAACTTCCCTAGATCTCGTGTTTAGAATATTCTCATCCTTTCTTGATTGAAAGGTTCGTTACTAAAAAATCTCGGATATGGCTGAAGTAGATAACTTCAATCAGTTGGAACTTCGGAGAAGTTCAGGAACCATAGAAATTGTTTAGGATGAAAATAGTGAGAGTTAGAAGCTATTCCAAGTAGTTACGGGACTTAGTCGAAAATTCTGGAACCAAATATTACAGTTCCAAAACTAAGTTCTAAAGTTTGAAACTACATTTGGTGACTAAGTGATGGAGTTCAGAACTAGCTTGGAAGTTCGAACTAAGGCATTGATGATTGAGTGATGGAGTTCCAGAATTAGCTTAGAAGTTCGAAACTAAGGCGTGTGGGGAAAATGCTTTCGAAAACAAACTAAATGCCACCTGCTTCATTTCCTTGATTGATTAGATGTGCTTTATTACAAAATTGAATTGAAACACACACTTGTCAGGAATATCAGAGCTTTTAACATTAGAATCACAATCAATCAAAAGACAAAAAACTACATCTTAACTCATCTTAGATTAAATAAAAGTCACAAAATGCTATTGAACTTAATAAAAAGAAGAGTAAGATGAGATCATATATTGTACATTTATCGGGCATATACTGGCCTCATCATTTCCCCCAAACTTACTTGTTTGTAAGTCCCTTTACAAACTTCATTCTTCAAAAGTGGGGTCATATATTTTGCATTCCATTTGATCACTCAGATCAAATGGCTGATACTGGATTTTCCAATGCTTAAACTTAGAGGTACTGTATCTAGCTCCTTCTTCTATTTTTCTTTCCCACTCTTCAAATTTATCAGGGTCTTGAGGTCCTCTATTTTTCCAAGGAGCCATGGGGGTGAGAAGTAGAGGGGGCCTAGTCCGCATTCCCATCCAGATTTGATCGTAGGTCTCATTGACTCTAGGAATTATTGTGCATAATGATTTTTCCCTTTCTAAACTTCAGAACAGATTTGTAGGGGATACTACTTCCCATCTTCTCAAGGAAATAGTAAGGAATTCCCACCTCTTTGAGCATCCTTCATAAATTTCATCAAATTTTTCTTCCTCATAAGAGGTAAAGGAATCTATACTCTTTTGTAGAATGGCAGGATAATGTGTTTTGAACCTTTCATTAAAGGCATGAGTTCTAAAGTGAATGAGGAAGGCTGAAGGTTTACCATAATGGGCTCTCATGTAGAGACCAGTTGAGCCAGCTTTCAATAAAAAATCAGCTTCCCTTTCCTTCCATGCAATTTGGTTATGTAGAAGAGAGACAAATGCATTGAGTGGCTCTCCCCCACATATAAATTAATCATAAATCCTGTGTTTTTCTGTAGTATAAAATTACAAAGATAAAATTCACACAGAAGGTTTTTCTGCTCAGGAGTGGATAGAGAGTAAGCCTTCATGAATTCAGATTCATCATTTAGCTCATGAGGAAGTCCAAATGCAATCCTAGATAGTTGTCAGCAAATGAACTACTCTTCTAAAAATACACTATATGCAGGAGAGGGCCTTCATAAGCAAGCAAATTTTCACTCATAATACAGACCATACAGATTTTTACAAGACATTTGTATCTATTTTCTTGTTCCTTATAAAATTTCTCTTCCCATTCTGTTCTTTCTTTTCTTTCTTCTTCAACTTTGGTCTTCAATTCTTCATTTGTTGTTCGGTTTCTCTCGAGTTATCTACAAGTGTTATTCCATAGCTGTTTGGTGATAAATATGTTAACTTTCGGTTTGTGCGAGAAGATGTGGACACATCATTCTGACATCTTTCCTCTTTTTCTATCAACTGTCCCTTTACTACCGATAATTCCCGATCCGGCTGCAAGCTGAGTTGTTAGCTCTTCAATGAGCTTCTCCCTTTGTTCCATTTTGAGCTTGAGGAAATCTAATTCCTCATCTTTTTCTCTAATGATGAGCTCTTCTCTAGATAAGAACAGAGCTTGTTTTACTTGATTTTTTCTTCTTCTTTTGAAATTACTTGAGGAGTTGGGCATTCTTCCTCTATCAAAGGAAATTTTCCTTTTCTTCTTCTTGATGCCAACTCATCTTCTTCCTGTGGCAATATCAATGGTTCAGCCAATTCTTGAAACTCCTTCTCTTGAGTTCCTCATCTCCTCTATCCATTTCATCTTAACTTAACTCTGGAGGATTCATGGCTAAGTTACCAGAATATCGGTGACCTCCTCTTCCATTTCCTGTTCACTCCTTTCCTCTGAGATTTCCCTTGTCCTTTTATGGATTTTCCTTTTCTGGGGAATTTCAACATGCTCAGTGGTGGATTTATTCCTAGAGCTCCTTCTTACTTTGTTTCTTCCTTTTGTACAGGTGAGCTATCATCATCAGAGATAGATATTGGTTCCCCTGAAGCTACTGCAGAAGAAAGATTTTCCTTCAAAGCACATGAAGGCTTTCACGTATTGATTATTTTCATAGACATCCTTCTTTTTGGGATACCTCCTCCTTCTTCTTCAATTTTCAAATTAGATGAAGGAGAGTATAGGGCTGGAATTGACCTTCTGATGATATTAGGGTTTTTCTTGAACTTGCCAAGAAACTTGTCCCACATTTCTTCTCCATTTTTCTTCGACAGAAAATGGTGTTGGTAGACTAAATGAATTAGACCGTGATGTTTGATTGTCCCTACACCCCAAGAGTATCTCTGAGCCATGGTTTGGATTGAATAAAAAAGAAACCCTGGAAGGTTTATTATGTACTCAGGTTTTTGGTTCCATATTTCAGATATATGAGCATTTTTAAGACTTCTTTTCCTACAGACCCAAATTGCCCATCACAGGTTAAATATTTCACTATCCAAAATGCCACCCTATCAAAGGGTTTTGGTAAACTAGTTCTTCTAACCCCTTTTATGATTTTCTTTGTATTGTAGATGTCTGGGGTTCAATTTCTTCTCCTTGTAGTAAAATTTCAATCAATTCTTTCAAAGTTCCTTTTGCAGGTTGTGGAACATGCACAATTGGCACTCCGGATACATGACTTACTGTATTTACAGAAAAAGGGATAAAGATATTTCTCACCTTTTCCCTAGATTGCTCTAGATTTATGACGAATTCTTTCACTAATTCGTCATTATATTTTGAAAACTTCCTCAGGAACTCTAGCCATCTGCATGCTCAAATATAGCTGCTTTACCTCTTCGTATGTGAGCGGTTGGGAATCATCCTCTAGTTCAGATTTCTTTTTAATCCCCATATCAGCTTGGGTTCTATTTTTATGCAAATTGGTCACAGGCCTTCTTAGTTAGCTACGGAACTAAATACTTTTAGCTGCATGGAACCCTCATTCTTTCTTTGCGGAATACAAGTTTAACTTGCTGCCTCTGCAAAAATAGCTCTTCAACTTGTTTCACTTTGATTTTCCTTAATGATCACCAATAATAAATATGCCGCTACGTATCCCATCCTTATCATCTTCATGATTACTTATTTGTAATCATAATGTACAAATTGATGACTCATCCTACTAACCTTTAAATTAAGTCAAATCACACATGCAAACATTTAATTCAACCCTAAATAATTTAAAAGATATAATTACCATCCCTGATGATGTAATCCTTTGCTATGATGACTCATCATTCCTACAAGTGGAACAAAACACATTAGATAGGACAGCTGGAATTTTAAAAGAATTCCCTTTTATTTGAATTAGCCAAAAGAAGAGGTCAACCACCATTTGCTGGTTTTCAATTGACCTTTGAGAGATTTTTTTCCTTTTTTCTTTTTTTGGGGAAGAAGATGCCATTTACTGGTTTTCATCTTCTTCCCTTTATTTTGGATCTATCATCTAGTTATTTGATCATTTTGGAAGAACTAGGTTCTTCCATATGATCAAATTATTTGTGTGCTTCCATCTTTCTCAAGAATTCATCCTTAGTGGGAGGCTTCCTATAGAGTTTCATCATGTGTCCATTGACCAAGAGTGTTCTGTTGCTGCCATCAATTGGAAGTAACTAAATTGAACCATTGTCAAAGATCTGCTCAATCTGATAGGGTCCCAACCATCTGATTCTCAATTTGCCCTTGAATTGTTGGTACTTAGAATCAAATAGCAATGCCCAGTCTCCTACTTTGAATTTCCTTCTCTTGATGTGGGTGTCATGCCATTGCTTCCTTTTCTCTTGAATTATCTCTGTCTGCTGAAGTGCTTCCATCCTCAATTCATCCAACTCATTGAGTTGAAGGATTCTTTCTTTTTGGGTTGCATCTAACTCAATACCCACCTTAATTGTTGTCCTCAATGTCTGTAGTTCAAACTCTATAGGCAACAAGGGATTTTTCCCATAGACTAACTCATATGGTGAAAACCCTGTTGTAGTTTTCCAAGTTGTATTGTATGCCTAGACAACTTCAGGTAGTCTCTTTACCCAATCTTTTCTCCCAACTTCAATTGTTTTGGTAAGGATGTTCTCGATTCTCTGTTTGTTACTTCATCTTGCCCATTTGACTATGGGTGGTAAGGATATGACTTCTATGATTGATTTGATAATACATTGTGAAAGCTTGGATCATCTTTGACTCCTTGGTGAAACTATGCTCCTTGGTGCTCCAAATTGTATCATAATTTTGTTCCAAAGAAATCAACTATTGCTTCTTTAGTCGCATTTGTCGATAATGCTCGCACTTCTACCCACTTTGTAACATAGTCGGTACACACAAGAATATATTCCTTCGTTTGTGAAGGAGGATTAAAGGGACAAAAAAATCCAATCCCCATCTCTCAAATGGTTCAACCACAACTTGAGGTTGAAGAGGAATTTCATTGGTGAAATTTGGTTGTCCCATCCTTCGACAATGAGGACACCTCTTGATATATCTTTTCACATCCTTGTACAGAGAGATGGCCAATAATAACGAGTGCAAGTATCTTATGAGCTATTCTTTTCACTGAATAGTGTCCTCCACTTGGTTCATCATGACATGCTTTGAGGATGTCAAATATTTCATCCTCTCTTACACACCTACACAAGACAAAATTAGGAACACATTTAAATAACATTCCGTTTAACCATTTAAATTGTGCACTGATTTTGATTAACCTCTTAATTTGTTTTTAATGAAAGAAGGAGGGAACTTCCCTATTGCAAGATAATTTTCCATATCAGCAAACCATGGTGTACTTGCTGAGATTGCAAACAATTGTTCATCTAGAAAGTTATCCTTAACTGGATCTTTCTCCCCTATAGTGGTTAGTCTTGACAAAAATCAGCTAGCACATTAGATTTACTTGGATTATCCACAATGGTAATATCAAATTCCTACAAAAGTAATAACCATCTGATTATTCTTCCTCCAACCACTAGTTTGTTCTTTAAATACTTAATTGTTGCATGATCTATGTGTACAAATATCTTGTACCATGTAATGTAATGTCGAGAATGTATTGATTGCATAAATCACAGCAAGAAATTATTTTTCAAAGTGGTGGTGTAATTTTTGTCAATGGGAGTAAGATTCTTGCTAAGATAATAAATGGCATACATCTTTCTGTCCTAAAACCGCACCAATGGAATAATTTGAGGCATCAATATAGATACGAAATGGATTTTCCCAATTAGGTCCTCTCAATATTGGAGCACTAATTAATTTTTCTTTAATTTCTTCAAAATCATGCTGACACTTTTCATCCCAAAGAAATTCATAGTCCTTGGTTAGTAGGTTAAACATGGGGGCAGAAATTTTACTAAAATATTTTATAAAGCACCTATAGTACACAACATGCCCTAGAAATGATTTGATATCTGTGGGAAGTACGAGGAATAGGTAAATATGAAATTATTCTAATTTTGTTTTTATCTACCTGAATTCCTCTTTTGTAATATGGTGTCCTAAGACAATCCCCTCATCTACCATCATCAAATGTTTTTCATCACTAAGAGACGAGGTTGTGTTGTTCACATCTTGTTAACACTCTGTCTATATTTTTCAAAGCATCTTCAAATGTATCTCCATGTACAGTGAAGTCATCCATATATACTTCAACACAATCATTTGTTAGATCAGCAAAGATTGCAAGTACAACTCTCTAAAAATTTATAGGAGCATTGCATAAGCCAAATGGTAACACCCTATAAGAAAAGGTTCCCCATGGGCATGTAAATGTAGTTTTGTCCTGATCTTTAGTAGCAACTCTAATTTGATTATATCCACTAAAGCCATCCAAGAAAGAAAATCTTGTTTACGAAAGGTTATCAGGACTTGATCTATGAATGGTAAGGGAAAATAATCTCTCATTGTGTCTTTGTTTAATTCCCTATAGTAAACACATATTCTCCATTTCTCATTCTTTTGGGAACAATTACAAGAGGAGATACCTTTTGAATATCTAAGATAGGGTAGATAAAACTTACTTGTAATAGTTTTTCAATTTCTTGTTTGACTATATCCCTTAAGGCTGGATTGATCCTTCTCTGAGGCTGCCTAACTAGTTTAACATTTTCAGTATAGATGTGATGAGTGTAGATACTTGGGTGAATCCCCTTCATGTCTTTGTATTCCCAAGCAAAAATTTAGTATGATTTTTAAAACATCAAACAGTTTAGCTTCTTCATCATCCTTCAACCAGCTATTAATGTTCAAAGTTTTACCTGGTTGAATTTCAACATGCTTGGTTCCAATGTGTGATGAACTAATTTGTTGAATAGGGTTCATTAGAGTATTTAATGGACATGCATGTGGTAACAACATATGGTATGAAGCAACATCTCTAAAAGTTCCTTGATACGAACAACTTTGGATAAAGGATAGTAATGAAAATTATGATACTTATCTCTTTGCAGGCCAAACTCTTCATCACTGCTACTTTCCATAAATTCTTCACCACTTCCTAATGTATTTGAAACTGAAGCTTCTGATTCATCCTCTCCCCATGAGAGATCTCATTCCTCTAGGATGAAATTATTTCCAATCAAAGAGAATGCTAGTTGTTGTGGTTCTAGAATGAAATATGGTGGTTTCGAAACTATAGCCACAAGTTCGGAACTATAGTCTCAAATTGGAACTAAGTTCGTTGGTTACGAAACTATATCCGATTGCTCAAGGACGAAGGTTCTCATCCAATGGTGGATTAATCATCTCTTATAATTCACTTACATAATCTGCATGATGTGATCATAGCCAAAAAAAAAAATTCTTATCGGTTTGGAGAATCAAACCCATAATTGTTCATGATTGTCGGAAAAGGTCGTGCGGTAAAGAGGATATAAAGAAATCTATTCGAGAATTCTTACCATTCGAGATTGTCTTATCACACGACCTATAATAAATTAAAGCAACAAATCGTAGTTAACCATGGTCTACCCAAAATAATGGGGTAACCTAATGTTTTACCTTTTGGTGCACAGATAAGGAAATCAACTAGATAGTCCCATGACTCCACCATAAGCGCCACGTCTTCAATAATTCCTTTTGGTTTTGCTCTGGTGAGTACGCCATCCGTAATGTGGTATTAGTAGGTTGCGTATACCTTTTAATGGTAATTTTTGAGTATCTATTGTCATTACATTGATAGCCGATCCCAAATCTACCAATACATTATGTATATCTTTATTTCCCATAGAGATAGAAATAACGGGACTTCCAGATCTCCATATTTGGGAAGTAAAAGTTTTCATGTTAATAAATCAACAAGTTTCCCATTTACTTTGATAGTATTAGAAGTCTTGTTTCTTTCTTCCAAGATTTTTCAAACATAATATTTTGATTAATTTGTTCAATTCAAGAATGTCCTTAATTACTTGTAATAGTGGTATCTCAATATTCAGTTTCCTTAATTCCTATACCAATTTAGATTCTTTGGCTTGATAGATTATTTGAACCAATACGGAAATGGAGTCTCAGTAGTGTTACTATCTAGCTCTTTTTATTTTCTTCTTATATCCTCTTTTGGAACAATAGTACTAGGGATTTCATTTTTTTTGTCATTTCAGTGATTATTACAGGGTGGGTGCTAATGATTTTCCAGATCAAGTGTGAATTTCTTACAATCCATAAAAATAAATCAACTAATTTTTCTGTTTTGTTCCATAAATAGGATTTGTTTGGTTGTTTCTTAGGTTTGCTCTTGGTGTCTTGACATTTGTGTTTGGACTACATTTTCAGTTTGTGAATTTTGTGCGGGGATCCCATGATGGCCTGTTGATTCTAATTTTGATATGTTCTTCCTTGAGCATTATTACTAGTGTTCCATCTAGGTTGTGACCAAGGATTTCCTTGACCAGCCCATGGTTGTTGATATCCCTGAGCATACCAAGCTTTATTTTCCCAATCTTGAGGGTTCCATGTTGGTTGATGTCCCCAAGGTGGTTGTCCCCAATTCTGTGGTACTATCTGAGCAGCCCATGGCATTATCCAGGGAGCAGGAAATGATCTTGGCATAAAGCGCCTCAGTTAGCTTGTCTTTGAAAAAAATCATTTCTTCTATTATAGCTTATGTCCTGGTTTGTTTAAGCTGATTCTTTATGACTAAAAGTAGAGAACAAACATCAATATCATGTTCTTTAGATTCACAGATAATACACGTTTCTATTTTATCTAAAGGACAGTATCTCGGTGCATGCTTCTTCCTACATCTAGGATAATACATAGCTAATGGTTCAGTTTGTGCACTTACTTTAGCTTGTAATCCATCCATAGTAGAGGTTAATTGAACTAAAATGTCTTTTTAAAATTTTCTAATTCATCCATCAGTTTGTTCATATCGGATTGAGACTTTTCACTTGATTTTCCTTTTCTAGATCCACCCCTTGTTCTGGAATAGCTTCTACAAACCTCCTTAATTTCAGTCATTCTTAACCGATCAATGTTTCCACCTCCTATCAAGTTAAGAGCTTCCCTAGATTCTTCATCCAAACCTTTAAGAAAAATGGTTTTACTTAACTCCTCTTGAAGTACAAATCCACATATTTTTCCCATAAAGAGGAATCTATCTAAATAGTCTTCCATATTTTCATCTTCCTCTTGTTTGATTTTGAAGAATTCTTCTTTCCTATTTCTCCCTCTACAATAATCTTGGTATTTTTCTAGGAAGGCAGTTTCCATTTGTGCCCAAGTGCGAATAGAGTTGGATGTTAATCCCATAAACCACCTCATTGTTGCATCCTTCAAAGTGGATGGAAACAACTTGAGTTTTTGATTATATTTTTGTAGTCATAGGTTTGACATAGCACCTTAAACTCAAATAGAAATTGGTCAGGGTCTTCAGATGACATCCCTCTAAATGTGGGTAAATGTGCAGGTGAGATATTCTTCATTGATGTTTCATCATCTTCCAATTGGATTGGATAAGTAAAGGTTCTATCAGGTGCTCTTTCAACTGCATCTTCCATGCCTAAAATATTTTTGAATTTTTCTCCCAATCAATGTGATATGTGTTATCCCTTGGGGAGGTGAAAAATCAGGAGTAGGAGGTTGACTACTCAATTGAGAATCAAAACTTACCCTAAATGGATCTTGAGTAATAAGCCTTTTTCTAAAAGTTCTACTTCCCTCAGGTGACTGATCTAAGAATTCCAAAGGTGGCAATTTTATTTCTTGTCTGACAGGGGATGATGGTGCCTCCAATTCTTGATCAATTTCCTTCTTTAGACTAGAGGATGTTGTGAATTCTTATGAAGATGTTTTGGGAAGAATCTACCCCGTGAGTCTCATGGTCTACTCATATATTTGTATGATATAGTAGGGGAGATCCTTCAACTACTAGATGTATGATTGTTTCTCTTGCTAACAATTAATTAGAAAGTTTCTAAATGTGTTCCCAAAGCGGTGGTAGTAAAAATGATGGGTGTCATTATTCCCTTCATTTAATCAACTTCATGTTGATATCATATAAAACAGGGGGTGTGTCAAAGCTATATGCAATAAGAGCAATCTGATTGATCTAGTAGTTGACTATAGTTATATTTTTGTATTTTTGGGGATATTTTCAATGTCTTAAGGACTTATGGTAAAACCTTATTCAAATCATACTATTGAAAAATTGCTGAAAATAAACACACTGAAAGTTTTGCTAAAAGGAAACACACTTTGTAGAATGGAAATAAACACACTTGCTTCTAAAATTAAACACACTTGCATTTGGAAATAAACACACTTAATTTAATATGCTTGAAAATGATTGCAAGAAATATAAGAATCTATATTAACACCTGTAGGATTTAGCACACAATCAGAGTTTAACTGAAAAGATTAAAACAATACAGAATGAATAGATCTAAGCTATTGCTGAAGAAATATAAATACCAAATAAATTAACATCCTAGTTAATGGGGGAGTGGGCCCTTGCTCCTCCTTGAATCATGATTTAACAACTCAGAATTCTCTCAAATAGGAATGGCTATTTATTTATGAAACATTCAATATTACAAAAGCATCTTTATATTGAATACTTAGTCTATATCTCTGTTCTATTTCTTTCTCTATATCATATCATCTATATCTTTTTATCTATTGCAGGTATACTTTTATATACATTTACAATCATAGTGTTTCTATAATCTCGATGAAATAAAATCACGCCTAGAATGGATGCTAGATTGGATTGTGGCTGATCGATAGCTGTAAGATAACTTTCCTAGATACGCATTGAGAATATTCTCATCCTTTCCTGATTGAAAGGGTCTTTATTGCAAAATCTTTGGATATGGTTGAAGTAGATAACTTCCATCGGTTCCAGAACTTCGGAGAAGTTCCAGAACCATAGGAAATTATTTAGGATCAAAATAGTGCAATTCTAGAGCTATTCCAAGGAGTTCAGAACTTAGTTTGAAAATTCGAAACTAAATATTAGAGTTCGGAACTAAGTTCTAAAGTTTCGGAACTAGTTGGTGGTGAGTGATGGAGTTTTGAAACTAGCTTGGAAGTTCTAAAACTAAGCGATGGTCGAGTGATGGAGTTCAGAACTAGCTTGGAAGTTCGGAACTAAGCTGTGTGGGGATAGATGCTTCGAAAACATCTTGAATGCCACCTGATTCATTTCCTCGATTGATTAGACTGCTTTATTACAAAATTAAATTGAAACACACACTTTTCGGGGAATATCGAGTGCTTTTAACATTAGAATCGCAATCAATCAAAAGATAGAAAAACTACATCTTAAGTCATCTCAGATTAAATAAAAGTCACAAAATGCTATTGAACTTAATAAAAAGAAGAGTAAGATGAGATCGTATATTATACATTTATCGGACATATCTTGGCCTCATCAAAGACCCTATGGGAATAATGAAGCATGCGTCAACAAGAGAGAAAGAGAAGAGGTGCAAGGGAAAAAGGCACCAAGTGTCCAAAGTATACCAATAGTGGGCACTCTAGAGAAAAGTGCTAATCCTAGCACTTACGCACATAGGAAGAAGTACATGGTCATAGAGAAAACACTAGAACAAGAAAAACATATCACGAAGGAGAAGTCACCAAAAAAATAAGAAGGAGACTAGAATATCCTATAATGGAATCCCCTGTTAGGAAGAAACAGAAGGTGATGGAGAAAGCTGATTTGGAGGATACAGAGAGCTTGGAGGCCTACAGAGGAAAAAGGGATGATGATGAAGATGATGAACCTAAGGGAGCTCAAGGCCCAATAGTTTTCGAGGTGCATGATTTAGAGGAAGAGGGAGAGGAAGAGAAGAATGACTACCTCTTTGTTTGGAGGAAGGGTATCTAGGAGGAGGAAGGTGCTCAAGACAAAGGAGGGAGCAAGGAAGTAAGTACAAGGAATTAGAGGACCCCAAGCCTCACAAAGGAGTAGATAAATGAGGTAGTAGAAAAAAGGAAGCAATGAATATCATTTATACCTTGGTGGATAAATAGTTGGAGTAAAGCGCTGAGTTAGTAATGAAGGAGGATGAAGAAGAAAGTGTTGGAAAAGATCACGATAGTGCAGTAGGAGGCCCAGTTTGACGGTGAGCTTCCCAAAGGGCATGCGCATAGGAGGAAGGTGCATAGAGATCTAAAGGTAGAATATGGATTATGTTGATGATCTAAACAAGGTGTTGCACATGCGTTTCCAAAGCATTTTTCCAACGAGAGAAAATCCCGGTCATGACATCGTTTGATGTGGAAGGTGCATACCCGCGGATGAGGAAAATTATTTCATGGGAATTTGAGTCCCACCTTGATGAGCCCTAATTTTAAGTAAGCCAAGGGGTATTAATACAATTGCTATAATTAAAAGTTACCAACCCCTTGTTTAATTCTTAGTAGCTATCAAGCGAACAAATTTGTAATGCGTTGAATAAATTCTCGGTCGAGGTTAAGCTAGACTCTTGAAAGGAATGACATAGTGAATTTTATAGAGGCAGAGATGGAGAAGAAGGAAGAAGAGCTCTTGTAAAGGCCAATGATTTAAAACATGAGGAATTGGTCAACACTTGGTTAAGGAAGGAGTTGAAGGAAGAGAAGGAAAGGGTGCGTGAAGTCTCCAAGAAGGTGGAGATGATCACAAGTACCATTATCTTAAAGCATCCAAACTTGACACCACCTGCATAAAAATATGAATCAAGCCTACAATTCCTAGAAGACTTAACCCACGTGCTCACCATGGAGAGGCAACCACTAGCATTAGAGTCTGCGAGAAGAAGTGTTGGTGCACCAGGAAAAGGAGGATAAAATGAAGGTGGTGGAGATTGTTTCTCAGTACAACAAGATCCTCTCTGATGTAAAGGCCGTCGCCACGGTAGAAGAGGATACCTATGACAATTGTATAGATAGGGATAGAGTGGCGAGTATCCTGGTCACCACCCATGAGGTGGAGCTCAAGGAGTTTCAAGAAAAGAACAAGGGGAATAGGGTTGAAAGAGACAAAATTCTAGCTGAGGTGGAGAAGAAATCAGAGGCTATTGAGACCTTGTGAGGCTCAATCAAGAACCGGCTTAAAGAATTATATCCCCAGATCACTCGTAGGATGGATGCGCTTGAGGATATGGGAAAGAAATTAGAAGAGGTTGTCAACACCATGAGTGCTAAGGAAAGAGACTGTGTTTTGGGGAGGTAAGTTACAGTCGGTAACCTTTTCCAAAAATCACGGGAGGAGGTAGATACTTGGGATAAGTTGGAAGTAGAATTAAGGAAGGATTTTGTCTCCTTTTGCAGTAATATTCGAAATATCCCTATTCTTTCATTCTTCCCGATTATTCATTCCTTCATTCTTTCCACTCTCATTCTTTATTATTTGGGAAATTGTTCTCATGGACGGAGAAACAGGCATAGTCTGGGGTGATGTTGGGTTCCTAAATTATTGGATAAGTACAGAGAGGCACATGGGCATGCATGACCTCCTTAAAGAAGGTTGCATAAGGAGAAAGCACACAGGACATGGTTCTAGTAGGGGTTAGGAGAACAAGTGGCGCACGAGAAAGGTAGAGAAAAGGTTTTAGACTTAGCCATATTTTTGCATTAGACAGAACATGAGAAAACATGACCCTACATGTGCATGGAGTGGATAAGGTGCTAGCACTGGCAACAATTTGGCCTAGGAAGGAATATACCTTACGATGGAAGATTCTAGAAGGCCATCATTGCAAAGAGTGGATAGATCAAGACAATATACTATACACAATTTACTGGAGAAGGACCGCCTAATCACCTAGGACTTGAACAACTTCAAATATTGTCCACTATAAGGAAGTGGGAGAGAAGACCCATCCATAGAATCCAAATAAAAAGAATTTTCTCTAGAAAAGTGTTTTATCTTAAAAGGACCAAGCCAAAGAGAATCAAACTTACCATGTCTTCCATGAGGCTCATGCCTTTTGTCCCATAGTAGGAAAATGTATCCCACTTGAAAATCTCTAGGTCTGGTCTTTTTGTCAAACAAAGCTTTCCCTTTTGTTGGTGAGTAGAGATTCTATCAAATACTTGTATCTGTCCTCATCAAACGGAGATACATGATCATTTTTCCCTGAATCGATTAAACTTGAATCCTCAATAGCCTTCATCAAGTGCAAGGCTGGAAATTCAACTATTCTTGCAAGCTGAGCTTCAACACCATACACCACTTGAAACAGAGACATTCCAATTGCTCTTTTGGGTGTAATTCTATCTACCGGAGGGAATCATAGAGCTTCATGTTCCATTCCTTTGAGATTCATTCACAATATTTTGAATGGTGGTTACCAAATTCTTTTTTTATTCTACTTTTCCATTCCCTTGAGGGTAATAATCTGAAGAATGAGCAAGGGAAATTCCATACCCATAGAAAAAATACATCAACTCAGAAGAAGAGAAATTGGAAGCATTATCAGTTATAATTTTGTTTGGTACTCCAAATCTTATCAAGATGTTTTCTTTGATAAAATTACACACCACCTCAGAGGTAGTACTTTTGACTGGAATGGATTCCACCCATTTTGTGAAGTAATCTATAATGAGTTAACACATGAGTGTGTCCAACACTAGAATGTGGGTTGAGAGTTCCAATAAAATCTAATCCCCACTGTTGAAAAGGTTCATCAATGATTACTGGTTTGAGTGGTAAAGCAACCAATTTAGGCCTCCCAAAATATTTTTGACAGGCTTCACACTTTCCTACCCACTTTGATGCATCTCGAAACAATGTCACCAATAGTACCCTACACGAAGAATTTTGTGAGTAGTGATAGCAGACGAGAAATTCCCTCCACATGCTTGATCATGAAAAGCTACAAACAATTTCTTCTTCTTGCTCTTTGTCCATACATTTAAGGAATCTTCCATTAATGCCTCATTTGAATAAATCATTTTTCCACAATATGTACTTTACGGACCTTAGCTTAATAGCTCTCTTTTCCTTGGCACTCAAGTTATATGGACATTCTCCATAGGTAAGAAAATGTGTAATATTAGCGTACCACTCATCTGTTGAAATGAGAAAGAGAACAAAAGGAACATTAATCATACATGGACAATTCCTCATCATCTCCCTTTACGATAAGTTCACATAATCCTTTACCTTGGACTAGCTTTGTTGGCTTGATATCAAGGTCATATTCTGAACCTTTTCCACCCAATTTCCTCGCGTAGTTCCAAACTCTTGCTTTGTAAGAATAAACTTGATAGTTATATCAAGTACAAATACAATAGAGTGAGAATTAAGGACATAAAAATGAAACTGCTTGATAGCTTTGACCACTGCAAAAGCGTGTTTCTCCATAAAATTATAATTCAATTCATGAGATTTAAAAATGTATCACATGAACACATTAAAAATTTCATGATTCTTGGAATTTTCTAAGTTAGTATAGTGGCCAAAGTACTCTTAGTAGCATAACAATAGATAATAAAATCCTTGTTGAAATCAGGACATGCTAGGATAGGAGTTTTAGCAATAGCTTTCTTGATATCCTCAAAATATTATTTTCCTTCGGAAGTCCAACCAAAAGTTTTCTTCCCTTTCATCATATGAGAAATGCTCATAGTCAATTCTGCAAAATCTGGAATGAATCTCCTCAAGAAATTTATCTTTCCAAAGAAAGAGTGAACACCCTTTTTGCTTGTAGGAAGAGGAATCTGTTGGATTTCCTGAACTCTTTCTAGATCTATCTTGATCCCTTCTTTGGAGACAATATGCCCAAGAAACTTTCCTTCACAGCATAGAAGACAAATTTCTTAGGATTAAGGGATACTCCATGTTCTCTACATTTTTGAAGGACTATTTCAAGATGCTTGAAAAGTGATCTACCCTTGTCTTGGAGAAAACAATCAAATCATCAAGGTATAAAATGATACATTTCCCTTTGAGACTACAAAAAGATAAGTCCATTTCCCTTTGGAAAGTGGCACCAGCATTAATAAGACTGAATGACATCCTCTTGTAGGCGAAGGTGCCCCAAGGAGTAGTAAAAGTGGTCTTGTGTTGATCTGGGATACTGACTTCCACTGATTGTATCTCGGAGAATCTATCCAGCATGGAGAACATCTCGAGTCGATGAAAGCCTTCAAGATTTGATCCATCATGGGAGAGGATAGTTGTCTTTTAAAGAATCCTGATTCATATTTATGAAATCCACACAAATCTGAATCTCACCATTATTTTTCCTTACTGGCACAATGTTGGCGATCTAGGTTGAATGATGTATAGGAAAGATAATATTTTCTTTTAGTAACTTTTGAATCTCTTAGTAAATGGTGTCAAAAATCTTGGGATTGTATTTCCTTTTCTTCTATCTAAAAGGTTTAATCCCAAGTCTCAAAGGAATATAGTGTTGCATCTTTTTTGGTTGAAAGGATTTGAGATCATCATAGGAATAAGAGAGAACATTAGCATACCTTTTCAATAGGTTCACTTCTTTCTTCCTTTCTTCTTGAGTGCAGCATTTCCCAATATTCACCATCTTGGGTTCATCATTACTTCCAATATTGACCTTCTCATACTCAGCAGATTGATGAGTCCCTTGAGAAGCCTTAGATTTGATGTACCTATCATGCTTATCAAACAGATCCTCTAGACTCACTAGTCCTTTGGGTATCTTGTTACCCCTCAACCTGATCCATTTCTTCCTTGATATCATCTTCATTGGAGGGAACATACTCTCTAGGAAGAGTCTCACTTCCTTTAAAATATAATTGATTAAATTTATCCTTAAGCTCTAGGAAAGAGAGAAAGTGTTGATCATCATTGAAACTTTCCAGTTGTTTACATTATCGGCACACTAGGCCTATGAATCATTTCAATGGTAAATTTCTCCTGAGAGAAATCTGGGTGAGGAATCAATAGGATCCTGAAACAGCCAAAGAATCAGCCCTAGTGTTCTTTTCTCTTGGTACACCTCAATTGAGAAAGCATCAAGAAATTCAATGGAATCCCAGACAAGACTTCTATAATGTTTCAATCTCTTATTCTTGACTTGGAAAAGATCCCTGACCTATTTCACAATCAACTCAACATCACCATGAGCACAAATATTCTTCACTCCCATTTCTTTTTCCATGTTCAATCTAAGAAGGAGAGCCTCATATTCAGTTGTGTTGTTTGTATTTTCAAAATAAAGTTTATATGAAAATGGATGAATCTTCTCTTCTAGAGATATTAACACCATGCGATTGAGAACCATATGAAGAATAACTTCCATCAAAATCCAAAGTCCAAACACCATTAGGATTATGAATCACTCCCTTAGGAATTTTTTCCTCATCCTCTGACATGATCATATAGTTACCATGCCCTATATCTTCATAGAGTATTTGTGCTTTTGGGTCGTCAGTATTTTGCACAATGTACTCAGTCTATCTTTCTGGTAGAAATTTTTCATTTTTCCATTGACCAGGATGAGAGCGTGTGACCAATCCATTTGGATTTCACCTCCCACTTCTCTACAAAAATTTCTACTCAGTAACATACCATATGATGGAGGAATATCAACCACTAAAATAGTGGCTTTGACCCTTTTCTCTGGAAAAGCAGTGAAAGCTACTTGTGCATCTTTGATTCTTCTGACCAATGGTACTTCCCTACTCTCCATGGAATAACAGGAACCAAAATTACATGTTAGAGTCATGCCTAAAGTGTGAAGCACTTTTACATGCATCACATTGAAGCCCGATGCTCTGAATCAATAACACGATTCTATGAGTTTGTGGCTAGCTATGAGAAGCGTTACATAGAATGGTCCAATTTTCTCATTAGATGAAGAGACTACAACCACAAGACTTTGTTGAGATGAGGGGGAGGGAGTGGGAAATAGACCTCTAGAATTATTGGGTGAAGTTTTGGATTTGGAATTGACAAATTTCACCACCTTGCAGAAAATCATTTTGGTGATTTTGGTAAAATTATGCCTCTGAGATTTGGATCTTTGTCCTCTTAATGTGGTCGATGATATCAAAATATCTGGAGGTGGATGGGGCATCATTACTAGGAATGAGGGAAACTTTGGACTTATCAGGTTTAGGAGTTGAAGGGCAAGAAGTTTTGGAAGTGGAGGTAGAAGGAGAAGAACTAGCATTACTCACCTTTTGTGTGGAGGTAGTGGGAATAGGGGCTCCTCTCCTTACAACTACCAGAATAGTTATAGGGGCCTCCTTAGATTTTTTAGAGGGTTGTACCACTTTTTCCTTCCTATTCATTTTCTCTCGAGTCATAATAGCATATGAATCACTATTCATATCTACCACTACTTCATCGTATTCATCTTCATCATCCATACCTTCAGTGGTGAGGAAATGGACTTGAGAATCACCAAGCTCTTCCTGTTCTTCATCAACCTCTTCTTTAGGCTCCTCATAGTCTTCATTCTCCTCTTCATCATCAGGTTCTTGAACTTCACAGGTTGCATTGACTGGAACCTTGATGGGTGGACCTTCAATAGCCAATTTAGGCTTTGAGAAGAGGGCAAACAATTCCTAGGCTAAAAATTCTTTCTTGGAATATCTTGGTAAGGAGCATGTTGAGCCAATTGTTTCTTGATAGCAATAAGATCATTTGCCAACTTTTGCACTAACTGATCAGAATTGGCTCCCGAGGAGGAAGAAGAAGATGCTTTAGGCTTGGAGGGTTCTCTTTTCAATTTACCAGACATGATTAGATCATCCTCAACACTGATATCCAATCATTGATCAACATCCAGAGTTGTAAGATTATCCCTCCTTAGTGCATAACTCACTTCAGAAACTGAGCATTGAGGAAAAATCACTTTTGGATTTGATCTACAGGATAGGTGTTTTGTGGAATTTTATGAATCAACTTGTTGAATTTGGCCACAAACTCCCTCATGGGCTTGTATGGATCCTTTTTTTATGAGAAATTTGGGCCAAGAGGGCATGCACATCTTCAGCAAGTTTAAAATGTTTCTCAAACTGAGTTGTCATGGTATTCCAATCAGTAATCGACCAACTAGAAGGTGATAGAACCAGTCAATGACATTGTCTTGTAATGTTTCTATGAAGATCCTAACAGAAACATCCTCATGTTCAACCCCAAGAATCCCACATGCCATAATGAAAGCTGCAATGTGTTCATTTGGGTGTACTTTTCCATCACCTTGGAATTTAGGAAAACTTTTCTTGTTACCCCGGGTAATTCATGCAATGGTTGAGGAAGAGAAAGAGGTCCAACATTTTTCCCCAAGGAAATGGTGTTTCCATCCTTGGAAAGATTGACTGAAGGGGAACTGTAACTCCGAGAAAGTACTAGAGCATGGAGGCTAGGACTGGTTTGATCTTGAGGATTGTTATTCTTAGAAACTCGGTCTTTAGTAGGAGGTGTGCTTACAAATCAAGTTCTTTTGTTCCTTATTTCCAAGGGAAGAGGGAATCCTTGTTACTCTAGAAGTTTAAAGTGGGATATTTTATGCCGAGGGATCTCTCAAAACGTGTATATCTTTGATCCTCCAGTTGCAAACTAGTCTTGAATTTATTCAGAAAGGGATATGTTAAAACGAAATCCCCAGTAGAGTCACCAAAAACATTGTTGGTTTTTGAATTAGCACTTTATAGTGATCAATAGTCAGGGGACAAGTGAGTCCCTCCTCTTTATGGGAGAGGTTCCCTTATTGAAATCAAGTAGCAAAGCTTATATACAAATATAAAACTTTCATATTGATGAGGAATTTTGATATTTCAAAATGTTTTATACCAATATGGATTATCAATACATAAGAATGGAAGAACAAAGAAACTGAAAGGGAAGAATATAATAGTACTTTCAGGTAATATAGATAGCATAATATAACCTTACACGTACTTAGCAAGAGGGATACAGAATATAATCATTCACATTTGCAACATCAGATATTATTCCATAGACACAAAGTTCTAGAAATCATATCATAAGAACACAAAGTTTCTTAACATGAAAGGTTGATGATTCACAAATTTCAAACAAGAAAGGAAAGGAAAGTAGATGAAAATTAGAGACAAGGTAAATCATTCGTATTGATTACTTTCAATTCTATTTACATTTCAAAATTATCAGAGTCCCAAGCCCAAACAATGGCATGGAGAGCCCATTAAATAGTTTACAAAAATAGTTACATTTGGTTCCAACTTATTTTAATCTAAAAGATTAAAGACTACTTAAGAAATACATTAATAGAATGGTCTTTAACCAAATATTACATCATGGGCTTTACAAATTCAAATTAGAGGAAGTTTCTTAAGATTCTGAAGTAGAAACATCCAAAGGAGGATTAGGAGTGCCAACTGTCTTAAGAATCCGATGTCTAAATATTTTCAATGCTTTAGCTATCTCCATGCACTTCGGGATGGTGGTGTTAGAAGTGGCATGAGTCCATATACCAAGGAACTTCTCCATATCCTTCTCAAACTCTGTGTTTTCAAGAAACTCCTTGTTTTCCTTGGTGATAGCTGATTGAAGGGAGAATACCTCCTTCATCTTCTCTTTAGACATTGACTCTTCCTTGAAGAGATCTTCCTTGAAAAGGTACTAAATTGAGCCTTGATCTCTTGTATAGAAAAGTGATCACCTGAGGCTTCATTCTAGATTTGACAATGAATATCTTGGAAGGCAGACAGAACACAAGCCTTGAAAGATTCTCCTTTTTGCCACATATTTTTCAGTTCTCCTAATGCTTCCTCCAAAACTTTGATCTTCCACTCAACACTGAAAACCCAGGGTCTTGACAAATTGCTCTTGGCCTCATCAAATACCTTTCTTTCCAACAAGATCTGCTCATTTTTCCTACTCATCAAATGAAGATCCTGGATGCATTCACACCATAGCTTCAACTCTTTCTCCAAGCCACTAAGTGTTGTGGTGAATTTCAACTATAATTTGGACACCTTCTCATATGACTTGAAGGCCTCCTCAATGAAGTTTAATCATGCCACTATCATATCATCAACTAGTGACACACATATCATAACAATCATTCTTATAATAGATAACCATATGCTTTCTTTGTAATGACTCTGGTGTACCACCGATCTATTCATTCCATGACTTGATGAACTACTAATCTATTCATGCATAACTTTGAGATTGAATTTTTCAATGAACACTTCATGTTCATGGTTCTCTTCCCTATTCCGGGTTTTGAATGCTGCTTCTGTCCAAGGAACCTATCTGAATAATTATTACCACTATTCATCGGCATCACGATCCTTAGACTAGGTGACATAGGACAACACAATCAAGTAGCTTGTGATACTTTGGCCAAAGGTTTAAAACATATTTTTCATATTACTTATTCCTTGACGACATACTTGTCAATCCGGAATACACCCTTCACCCCACTCTAATGTTATATAGAACATCTTATATTGACCTCTGTCAGTCCCCTTGTCCCAAGTTTTTGCTGGATCGGATTAATATCATAGTTCACGTTATAAAGATGCTCTTGAAGACTAGGGGTAAGTTGACATACTGGGTCAACCGATGTTAACCCCATGTGTCAAGGTACCCTGAGTCTCAAAGGGCTGCCTCATAACTAGTCTATGGTCCTAACCAGTCCCAGAGGGAAATCTTGATCAAGTCTCGGTGTGTAAATCTTAACGATCAATGCAGAAGGGTGTTTCCATATGTCATCTACATTGTTGTATCCTCGAGAAGATCCTAATCTTCTGAAGGTACAACCTTGCAGTTGACATGTGTCAACATCCTACGGAATAGCCTCGAAAAGATGTACATACCTCCAAGAATTTACTTATGTTAAGTTATATTTGGATTACAGGTCCACCTTATTAGGTAGCCTTCCCTAACCCCGAGTTCAACACTCTTTGAGTTACCTTTTTGTAATTAGGTTCAGTTTCACAAAAGGGTTTTAATTAGATTTAAGATTGTTTCTAGGTTTCGGTTGGTACCTAACAACCTTGTATCCACAAAATAGGACAATAACCATTTAAGTTTCCCCATTAGGAAAATAACTAATCCAACAAGGATATGTAACAACCTTATAGACTGAAACATATCAGACTTAATACCATTAAGTCATAGTGATTTATAACCATATATATTACTTTTTAATTAGTGCATTACGAGAGGTTAAAATTCTCTTCCAGATTATAGTTACATTTTAGGGCATAGCTCACTCTCAACGTTCCCTAAAAATGTAGTGATCTTATTTACAATTTTAATCACAATCATAAGATATAAAGAATCACTAATTAGAAAAATGTAGTATTCAGCCATATAATTAGCTAAGGCTTACTTAGGGAATCCATCTAGACTCCATTGTATAGAACAATAAGAATGCACACTCATTCATATAGGTAATAAGAAGATCAATCCAACAAATAAGTAACACAAACCACATAAGTAATATCTCTCCATTTCATTCATTTCCAAACCTATACAATTACAATTTATGCACTTCGGCATACTTTAAGACAATAGCCTTCAAAAAAAGAAGTAACTTTCTTCCATAATACAATTTGGAAAAACAAGTCGGAATTCTTCATAAGAACCAGATTAAAACAGTCATTGCATCATATCAGATTTTGTCTGCCTTTACCACTTATGATGACCATCTGCAAAAATTGCTAGCATGGGTCAGTTCAGTGAACTGAGCATGATAAGCACTAATCCTTAAAACAATTGCATTCCACTAATTGTTTTCATTAAACAATCCTATTTTAATGACATCGATTCCATCAAATCCCAAATCATGATTCACACTAGTTTTCTTTCTACCCATTATAATACGACTCTAAATCATAACTCAAGTTACAGTTATAATTTCAACTTTAATCTATTTGGATGATTCATCTTATACAAGAAAATAAGAAGGAACAATCTGAATCTTAAGTACCTAACCATCCAAAAACCGAGAACAGTAGAAATCATGTTTTTAATCAACTCCTAATTAAAAACTTAACCATTCTAAAGTATACATCCAACAGGTTCATATACAAGCAATTTGTGCAAAAGAATGGATTACTGCAACTTGCAAGTCCTCCTAACAAACTGCCCATAACCTTATTATACTAATTATCAATCAATGATAGGTATGCAAGCATTAGCTACTGGATTACCTTTTTTTTGCAAGAAGATAACATCTGAGTTCTAAATAAGATCTTAACACAACTACGAAACGAAAGGAGTCTTCCAAGATAAGGTCTCACCACTTACTATTTCTTTCCACTTAATTTTAACAGTCATGTTATCCCATAACCATATTGTAGAGTTCCTTATAGAATTCTAAAGAAGAGCACACTATTATTCCAAAAGAGAGTATAAACACTTTCATATTTTGAAACCCTTTAACAATTTTCCTTCTCAACTTAGAGGAAGAAAACAGAGAAGATTAAACTCTATTGTAATCAAGTTTGGAACTAAATTAACTTCCAAAAAGTAATATACATCTCAAGTTCCATCAAGGAAGGAAAAGATGAGTAATCCAAACACTTAAGTTTAACCAATAGCTCAGGTCAGGTAGAGCCACCTTAAGAGTTTTCCAATGGATCCCTACGGTTTTACAACTATACATTAAACAAAAGTCAATAACATTTTCTTTACATAAAACGTTATAAATGGTTAAAACTCATACCACAACCCTGATCTAAAACAACAGTCTACATTTCATCCACTACTCGAACCAATTGAGTTTAAGGTCAAATTAGGGTAACTTCCCATTACCATCCTTTGCCAATGGATCGAAACTGAATCATTCCAATCGTCGCACTATTAGGTTGCTATATTATTTCAAGACACCAAACCAAAAATGCATGTACAAAATTAATAATTGAATTCTAAATACAGATTCAGCAATACCCCAAAAGTCACCCTACTCATACCATAGTAGTGAATAGTGCTTTATCTGTCAAAATAAATAGATCATTCAGTTGCATTTAGAACATTTCAACCCAAATTTCAACTTAAAAAGGGATGCAATAGCTGAACGTTGATAAACTTATCGACATTGAAGTCATTGTTTTTTTTTTAAAAAAAAAGAATTTCCAACATCGTGTAACGTGGCCCAAAGAAATAGATTTCACAATCACCTCTAGGTAAAATAAAACACAGTCTTATCTTAACCACACATTAAACATAATTTCTATTAATGCAGATCCAAGATTAACCATGAATTGCCAGGGAACACAGAGCTTATCCAAGTACATTTCCTCCTGAGCATAACCATGTTCCTAATACCCATGTTTAATCACAAAAACAATAGTTAAACCATATACTTCCTTACTCACAACACTGCAATCATAAGAACATTCAAACCCCTTTCGAAATAAAAAGTACAGGCTTAAACTTCATACAACATTTCCAACTCACGCAACTAAAATAGTCAAGTTTCACTGAATATACTAACATTCTAACCACAAAATCAATTACCTATTTCCTTGAACATGGAATAGTAACAGCTTAGAGTTCTTACGGCGAAGCAAACAATCAGTTGATCCAATCATAAACGAAACAAGTAAAGAATTACCATGGTGTTTTCAAACACGTAATCATTTAATATGCTTCTTTCCATGGAGCCAGTTCTTAATCTAATACATCAGTCAGATAAAAACTTACAACACCTCCAAACGGATAGCAAAACTCCATATTTGATTCATAGCAAGGGAACAAGAATAATGAAGCAGGTTTCATCCAGGATCCAAATTTTTATGTTCAACCCAGAACCCCAAATTAACATTAAACCCAAATCATTGTTACCATCCAAGCCAAAATGCATATATCATCATAACAGAGTTGTTCTAATGAAAACATTTAAAGGAAAGCAAGATTTTAATAGTTAGGGCCTATCATGCCTGATAGTGTCGCTAAAAAGTTGAAGAAGACCTCTGGATGCACTCGCCCCTTCTCTTCTTCTTCCACGAAAGATTAAACAACAAAATATTGTTACCTCCATGCCTTATATATTCCCCATGACACAGAAGTAAATTTGAAACTTTCAAAATTGCCATGCAACGAAGAGTAGACTGCTGGTTTGAAAAACTAGTGCTCATGCAGTAGAGGAAAAATGGAATGCATGAAAAACAAAACAACCAAGCAAAATTCCACTTGCATGCCTTCCCAAGCAATCGCGCTCAAGACCCTATGCAAATTAATTGCATTAAATTTCCTTCTCCCACCTATTTTCCATTGCCACCGACCGCCAAAGTTGGTGAACTCTAAATCAAAATAAACAAAAGTTTCCATTCTTAGAGATGCTTGCCACGTAAGACCCTTCTTAACAAATTAACCTCCGCTAACCCTGGTAGCACTCCCTATCCTTCATCCTTATCCTTTCCTTAAATGCCATGGAAACCACCGCCCAAAACTTGTGACCCTCCTTAGGTCCCCTTTCATAGCATTAGTTTAGGATAGGTTAGTGACTTAGGTTAGATCATAGGTAGACTTAGTCTTAATGTCATAGGATATAACATTAGTCACCCACCTTAGTGTTAGGTTTAGATAACCCTTAGGAGTATCAAGCACATAGTTTAGGACTAGGTTAGATTAACTAACCTTGCAACATTAGGTTATAGCTTAGGTTAAAAACTAATAACCTTATTGATTCTAGTCTAGGTCCACTAGATAGGATTAATCAGTAAATAGAATTCAAATAGAATAAAACATTCCCGGATCAGATTCTGATTTTGCATCAAGTAATTAAGCTTTAGATGGAAAACTTACACATCTTACCTGGCTTAAGGTCAGGTCCTTTCTGATGCTATGATGACTGAAACCAGATTCTGATTGCAATGATCAGCCTGAGTTAACCTCCTGGAATCCAACAAAACTATCCTCTATGGACATATTTTTATACGAAGGAGTTTTAAAAGAACTTGAACATTCAAAGTTTAGTCAGACTTAGTAATTCATGAAATGTTAATACAAAATTGTTCATCCCGAATATAATTAAAACATTCCTTGGATCAATGCAACTGATCCAAGGTTGAGTCAGTCATAAAGGTGGATAAATCCACAATCTTCAGAAATCAGATTGTACTCATATGCGAAGGATGAAAGAAAAAGAGTCCAAGCATATTCTAGTTCAATCAAAGATCTTAAGAGTAGAAAAGACATAACCAAATCAAGCATGACTTCCCAAAACCAAAAGAACATATCCTCATATGGGAAAATCACATATCAACACTTGAATGCAAAGGAGAAAGTAACAATAGTTCAGGGTGTTACATGCTTCCCTCCTAAAAGAATCATCGTCCCGATGATTACAACCTTTTATTTACCTTCTGGTCAGTCAATTCTTTCACTTACTTATCAAATCAACTATTTCAAACTTAAATAGTTATAAATCAGTATTATGTTACTATTTATTCAACCTGAATAAATGTTTGCCCCAAAACTGGCTTACTTAATGTCATGTAAAAGATAAATTCACAATAATTTTTTTTATCAGTCAACAGATTCAGTTCTATTCAAAAAGAAAGGGAAAAGTAGTTTTCATATCTTCCAGATTTTCCCAAGTTGCACTTTCTTCATTAAACTGGTCCCACTGGACCTTACATTGTTGTATTTCATGATTCCTCAAATGCAATGGTGAGTTTCCAACACTCGAGTGGGTTTAACCATGATTATTCCTGGGTCTTGGACCTGCAAGGAATTCCAATTTAACACATGTGACAAATCTGAAACGTATTTCTTAAGCAAAGAAATATGGAAAACATCATGCATTCATGACAAAGCAGGTGGTAATGCTAATCAAGTAAGCTATGGGATTGATTACTTCGACAATTTTGAAAGGTCCCACAAAATGAGGTGATAACTTGGCAGCCTTGCCAAAAGTTATAGAACTCTTTCTTGGTTTAACATGAAGAAAAACCTTTTCACCAAGTTCAAATTTTTGGTCAACCCACCTTTAAGTCAGCATAACTCTTCTACCTATCTGCTGCTTCCTTCAATCGTTCACGAATCATTTTAACTTGCTGTTCCATTTCAGTAAGGATTTCAGGCCCAATTACCTCTCTATCCTCAATGTTATCCCAACTAACAGGGGTTCTGCATTTTCTTCCATAAAGTGCCTCAAAAGGTGCCATCTTAAGAGAAGAGTGATATGTATTGTTGTATGCAAATTCAACTAATGGGAGATACTCTTCCCATTTATACTATTGATCCATGCAATACATTCGTAACATATCTTCTAACACTTGATTTACTCTCTCAGTCTGTCCATCCATTTCGGATGATACGTAGAACTGAAGTTCAGTTTAGTTCCAAGAGCTACATTAAGCGTTTGCCAAAATCTTGATGTCATTCTAGGATCCCTGTCTGATATTATTAATTCAGGTACTCCATGTAATCTGAAAATTTTGTGCACAAATCTTTTAGCTAACACAGGAGAATCATCCTTTAGATTTCCAGCGATAAAATGAGCTACTTTGTTAGTTTATCAACAACTACCAAAATAACATCATGTTTATTTCTTGACATAGGCAGCCCTTGTACAAAGTCCATGCTTATTACTTGCCATTTATACTGCGGTATGCTATGGGGATATAATAAACCAGTTGGGTGCATGTGTTCTCGCCTTCACCCGTTGACATTCAAGACAATGAGTCACAAAATTTAACATCCTTTTTCATTCCTTTCTAGAAATATTGTTGTTTTAGATCGGCAAGCATTTTAGTAATACCGGGTGTCCAGAAAAGGGTGAATTATGAAATTCAACTAACAATTTCTTTCTCAAATCATTAAGCAAAGGTACGTATACTCTATTTTCATAACGTAAGATTCCTTCATTATCAAAATGAAAACCTTTATACCTTTCATCTTTTGGATCTAGCAAGCACTGTTTTTACTTGTTGAAAGTATAAATCAGATTCCAATGCACTTTTCACTTCATCTTTAAACTGAGTTCTTAATGTTATAAGAGCATAAATGTGCTTCCTACGACTTAGAGCATCTGCTACTCTATTCTCTTTTCCTTTGATGTAACTTATATCAAAATCATATTGAGACAAAAACTCTAACCACCTTCGTTGTCTTGCATTTAGATTAGGCTGAGTGAAAATATATTTCAGCCCAAGATGATCAGTTTTCAACTCAAAAGGTTTACCAAGTAAATAATGCCTCCAAACTTGAAGTGCATGTACTATGGCAGCAAGCTCTAAATCATGTGGAGCATAATTCAACTCATGTAACTTAAGTTTTCTACTTTCATATGCTATGACATGATCATTTTGTAACAAAACACCTCCAAGGCCTTCCCCCAAATGCATCCGTTACAACAAAGTAAAGCCTCCATTAGGATCAGGTATAGCTAAAATAGGTGCTGAAGTCAACTAACTTTTTAAACTTTTAAAAGTAGATTCACACTTATCATCCCAAGCAAATTTCTTATCCTTTTTCTGCAATGAAGTTATCGGTGCAGCCACTTTAGAAAAATCTTTAACAAATTTTCTATAATAACCAGCAAGGCCCATGAAGCTTCTTACTTCATGTACATTCTTTGGTGCAGGCCACTCAGTTATTGCCACTATTTTAGAAGGATCTACAACAATTCCTTCTTTACTTATAACATGACCCAAATAATGAACTTCGGTATCAAAGAAAGAACATTTGGATAACTTACCGTATAACCTTCTTTTTCTCAAAATTTCCAAGACTACTTTCAAATGCTCATTATGCTCCTCGACACTTTTAGAATATATGAGAATATCATCCAAGAATACAAGCACAAACTTGTCCAAATATTCTTGAAAGATATTATTCATTAAGTTCATAAAATTTCATGGGTGCATTAGTTAATCCAAAGGGTAAAACCATGAATTCATAATGTCCATGTACCTTGTCCGGAAAGTTGTTTTATGAATATCTTCTTCTTTAATTCTTAATTGATGATACCCAGATCAAAGATCTATCTTGGAATAAACCGATGCTCCATGCATCTGATCAAATAAATCATCAATTCTAGGAAGTGGGTATCTATTCTTGATTGTTGCCTTGTTTAACATCCGATAATCAATACACAATCTAAGTGTCCCGTCTTTCTTTTTCACAAATATCACTGGTGCTCCCCAAGGTGAAACACTTGGTCTAATCAAACCTTTAGACAAAATTTCTTGCAATTGAGCCTTAAGCTCAACTAACTCTGTAGTAGTCATCCGATAAGGTGCTTTAGAAATAGGCTCCATCCCTGGTTTGATTTCAATGGTGAAGTCAAATTCCCTTTTGGGTGGTAAACCTGGTAATTCCTCCAGAAATACGTCCTTGAAACTCTGTAATAGTGGGTATCGTTTCATGAAATCACCGTCTTCTTCTGCAGATTAGATATTTTTACTACATATAAGGTACAACCTTTATTTTTGGCCTTTTTAAGTTGCATAGCTGACAATTTCCTAACTGAAATTTCTCGTTTTACACCTTGAATCTCTACTGTTTTTTGCAGATCATCTAAACATCTTATATATTTTTCAAAGTAGTCCACTTTTGCTTTATGCTCAGCTAACCAATTAACGCCGATGACAATGTCATAGGATCCCAAAGGTGCAACATAGAGATCAACTTCAGTGGAAAAGTTAGGTAAGTCAAGGACTGCCCCAAAAAGACACATACTAACTATATGAACAGAGTTATTACCATAATGTACAGTCCATGATTTATCCATTTTTCTAGCTTTTCTTTTAAGTTTCAAAGTGAGTTTACTAGAAATAAAACATTCAATAGCTCCTGTATCAAAAAGAATAGTTACAAGTATGCCAAATAACTTACCAGGAACTTCTATAGGTGTCACTTGCTTTTCAACTTGCTTTGTTTCTCTACACGCAAACATGTATCTTATGTTATTGATTATGATCATCCTTCTTCAAAGGACATTGGTTTGTGTAATGATCTTTGCCACAATTATAGCAGCCTCCTATAGGTCCCTTTTTAGGCTCAAAATTATTTCTAGCCTTAAAATTATCACGTTGGCCTCCATAGGACTTCTGCCCATTATTATAATTCTTGGCAAAACTATTCCTTACATTTCCAGCAGGCTTGTTCGTTGTCATTTTCTTATTATTATCCACTGAAAACTTATTTTTGTTGCCAAACTTTTTCCATGGCCCCTTCTTGGGTGCAAGAGAAGCTGAAGAAGGGTTTGGAATCTTCTTCCACACTTCCTCTTTATGAGCAGAAATAGCCTTTAATTTCTGTTCCTGCCTTATGGCTTTTTCAACAACCCCTTCCATAGTGGTTGGGCTGTGAACATCAACCTCTCCTCCAATCACGGGATTCAGTCCCATGATGAATTTTCATATTCTGAACTTCTCGTCAGTTTGATACTGCGGTACATACTTGAGGAGTTTCAGTAAACCGCTCCCAATACTCAGTTATAATTAGCTTCCTTGAGCTAAGTTCTAAAATTCTGTCATTTTCTGATCATAGAAAAGTTGTGGCAGCCAACGTTGCCTAAAATAGCCTTTAAATTGATCCCAAGTGATGTTAGTTTCATCAATATTTAGCTCAGCCTTACGGTTGTCCCACCATGAAGATGCTTCATGGGAAAGCTGATATGCTCCCCAAATAGCTTTGGTTTCCTCCGAGAAGTTTCTTATTGCAAAGTACTTCTCCATTTCACTGAGCTAGTTCTCAGCTCCATCTCCTAATGTGGTGCCATCAAATTTAGGTGGACTTATCCTTTTTATATCATTAGTGAGTTCGCTGCCAACCTAGCCTTTTTGTTTTCTAGTTGGATAAGTACATTTCCATTGTTATTACCAACACCCATATCGGGGTTGTCCTCAGGAGGTGGCTGATTGTTATTACCAGCTTCTTCTTCATCCTCCTCATTTCCCATCACTTGTTGTTCAAGTATAGCCAAATGATCTCTTGTGTCCAATAGGGAAGCAAGGATCTCATCAAGTTTTTGGGTTGTTTTGCTCCTTCCTCAGGTGGAGCATTATTCACAACATTTCCCCTTGTTCTAACCATTTTTGTTACAAGAAAATTCAGGTTTTCATCAGATTATGGACACAATAGGTCCAAGAGCTGCAACCTTCAGCTCTGATACCAAGATGTAACATTCCCATTTTAATACTTTAGAACAAGGAAATTTTTTTTTTTTTGCACGATTAATGTTCTCTGTTCTAAATACATAATTTAGAACACACATATCATAACAATCATTCTTATAATAGATAACCATATGCAGTTGTAATGACTCGGTGTACCACCGATCTATTCATTCCATGACTCGATGAACTACCGATCTATTCATGCATAACTTTGAGATTGAAGTTTTCAACTGAACACTTCATGTTCGTGGTTCTCTTCCCTATTCCAGGTTTTGAGTGCTCTGTCCAAGGAACCTATCTGAATAATTGTTACCACTATTCATCGGCATCACGATCCTTAGACTAGGTGACATAGGACAATGCAATCAATAGCTTGCGATACTTTGGCCAAAGGTTTAAAACATACTGTTCGTATTACTTATTCCTTGATGGCATACTCGTCAATCCGGAATATGTCCTTCACCCCACTCTAATGTTATATAGAACATCTTATACTGACCTCTGTCAGTCCCCTTGTCCCAAGTTTTTCTCTGGATCGGATTAATATCATAGTTCACGTTATAAAGATGCTCTTGAAGACTAGGGGTAAGTTGACATACTGGGTCAACCGATGTTAACCCCATGTGTCAAGGTACCCTGAGTCTCAAAGGGCTGCCTCATAACCAGTCTATGGTCCTAACCAGTCCGGAGGGAAATCTTGATCAAGTCTCAGGTGTGTAAATCTTAACGATCAATGTAGAAGGGTGTTGCCATATGTCATCTGCATTGTTGTATCCTCGAGAAGATCCTAATCTTCTTAAAGGTACAACCTTAGTTGACATGTGTCAACATCCTATGGAACAACCTCGAAAGATGTACATACCTCCAAGAATTTACTTATGTTAAGTTATATTTGGATTACAGGTCCACCTTATTAGGTAGCCTTCCCTAACCCTGAGTTCAACACTCTTTGAGTTACCTTTTGTAATTAGGTTTAGTTTCACAAAAGGGTTTTAATTAGATTTAAGATTGTTTCTAGGTTGTCGGTTGGTACCTAACAACCTTGTATCCACAAAATAGGACAATAACCATTTAAGTTTTCCCCATTAGGAAAATAACTAATCCAGCAAGGGTATGTAACAACCTTATAGACTGAAACATATCAGACTTAATACCATTAAGTCATGGTGATTTATAACCATATATATTGCTTTTGAATTAGTGCATTACGAGAGGTCAAAATTCTCTTCCAGTTATAGTTACATTTTAGGGCATAGCTCACTCTCAACGTTCCCTAAAAATGCAGTGGTCTTATTTACAATTTTAACCACAATCATAAGATATAAAGAATCACTAATCAGAAAAATGTAGTATTCAGCCATATAATTAGCTAAGGCTTACTTAGGAAATCCATCTAGACTCCATTGTATAGAACAATAAGAATGCACACTCATTCATATAGGTAATAAGAAGATCAATCCAACAAATAAGTAACACAAACCACATAAGTAATATCTCTCCATTTCATTCATTTCCAAACCTATACAATTACAATTTATGCACTTTGGCATACTTTAAGACAATAGCCTTCAACAAAAGAAGTAACTTTCTTCCATAATACAATTTGGAAAACAAGTCAGAATTCTTCATAAGAACCAGATTAAAATAGTCATTGCATCATATCGATTTTTGTCGCCTTTACCACTTATGATGACCATCTGCAAAAATTGCTAGCACGGGTCAGTTCAGTGAACTGAGCATGATAAGCACTAATCCTTAAAACAATTGCATTCCACTAATTGTTTTCATTAAACAATCATGTTTAAATGACATCGATTCCATCAAATCCCAAATCATGATTCACACTAGTTTTCTTTCTACCCATTATAATATGACTCTATATCATAACTCAAGTTATAGTTATAATTTCAACTTTAATCTATTTCAGATGATTCATCTTATACAAGAAAATAAGAAGGAACAATTTGAATCTTAAGTACCTAACCATCCGAAAACCGAGAACAATAGAAAATCATGTTTTTAATCAACTCCTAATTAAAAACTTAACCATTCTAAAGTATACATCCAACAGGTTCATATACAAGCAATTTGTGCAAAAGAATGGATTACTGCAACTTGCAAGTCCTCTAACAAACTACCCATAACCTTATTATACTAATTATCAATCAATGACAAGTATGCAAGCATTAGCTACTGGATTACTTTTTTTTGCAAGAAGATAACATCTGAGTTCTAAATAAGATCTTAACATAACTACAAAATGAAAGGAGTCTTCCAAGATAAGATCTCACCACTTACTATTTCTTTCCACTTAATTTTAATAGTCCTGTCATCCCATAACCATACTGTAGAGTTCCTTATAGAATTCTAAAGAAGAGCACACTATTATTCCAAAAGAGAGTATAAACACTTTCATATTTTGAAACCCTTTAACAATTTTCCTTCTCAACTTAGAGGAAGAAAACAGAGAAGATTAAACTCTATTGTAATCAAGTTCGGAACTAAATTAACTTCCAAAAAGTAATATACATCTCAAGTTCCATCAGGGAAGGAAAAGACAAGTAATCCAGACACTTAAGTTTAACCAATAGCTCAGGTCAGGTAGAGCCACCTTAAGAGTTTGCCAATGGATCCCTACGGTTTTACAACTATACATTAAACAAAAGTCAATAACATTTTATTTACATAAAATGTTATAAATGGTCAAAACTCAGACCACAATCCTGATCTAAAATAAACAAGTCTACATTTCATCCACTACTCGAACCATTTGAGTTTAAGGTCAAATTAGGGTAACTTCCCATTACCATCATTTACCAATGGATCGAAACTGAATCATTCCAACCGTGCACTATTAGGTTGCTATATTATTTCAAGACACCAAACCAAAAATGCATGTACAAAATTAATAATTGAATTCTAAATACAGATTCAACAATACCCAAAAGTCACCCTATTCATACCATAGTAGTGAATAATGCTTTATCATCAAAATAAATAGATCATTCAATTGCATTTAGAACATTTCAACCCAAATTTCAACTTCAAAAGGGGATGCAATAGCTGAACGTTGATAAACTTATCGACATTGAAGTCGTTTTTTTTTTAAAAAAGAATTTCCAACATCGTGTAACATGCCCAAAGAAATAGATTTCACAATCACCTCTAGGTAAAATAAAACATAGTCTTATCTTAACCACACATTAAACATAATTTCTATTAAGGCAGATCCAAGATTAACCATGAATTTCCAGGGAACATAGAGCTTATCCAAATACATTTCCTCCTGAGCATAACCATGTTCCTAATACCCTTGTTTAATCACAAAACAACAGTTAAACCATATACTTCCTTACTCACAGAACCTGCAATCATAAGAACATTCAAACCCCTTTGAAATAAAAAGTACAGGCTTAAACTTCATACAACATTTCCAACTCACGCAACTAAAACAATCAAGTTTCACTGAATATACTAACATTCTAACCACAAAATCAATTACCTATTTCCTTGAACATGGAACGGTAATAGCCAGAGTTCTTACGGTGAAGCAAACAATCAGTTGATCCAATCATAATGAAAATAGTAAAGAATTACCATGGTGTTTTCAAACACGTAATCATTTAATATGCTTCTTTCCATGGAGCCAGTTTTTAATCTAATACATCAGTCAATAAAAACTTACAACACCTCCAAAGGATAGCAAAACTCCATATTTGATTCACAACAAAGGAACAAGAATAATGAAGCAGGTTTCATCCAGGATCCAAATTTTTATGTTCAACCCAGAACCCCAAATTAACATTAAACCCAAATCATTGTTACCAGCCAAGCCAAAATGTGCATATATCATCATCGAACAGAGTTTTTCTAATGAAAACATTTAAAGGAAAGCAAGATTTTAATAGTTAGGGCCTATCATGCCTGATAGTGTCGCTAAAAAGTCGAAGAAGACCTCGGATGCGCTCCCTTCTCTTCTTCTTCCACGAAAGATTAAACAACAAAATATTGTTACCTCCATGCCTTATATATTCCCCATGACAAAAGTAAATTTGAAACTTTCAAAATTGCCATGCAACGAAGAGTAGATGACGGTTGGTTCGAAAAACCAGTGCTCATGCAGAGTGAAAAATGGAATGCATGAAAAATAAAACAACCAAGAAAAATTCCACTTGCATGCCTTCCCAAGCAATCCGTGCTCGAGACCCTATGCAAATTAATTGCATTAAATTTCATTCTCCCACCTATTTTCCATTGCCACCGACTGCCAAAGTTGGCGAACTCTAAATCAAAATAAACAAAAGTTCCCATTCTTAGAGATGCTGCCACGTAAGACCCTTCTTAACAAATTAACCTCCGCTAACCCTAGCAGCACTCCCTATCCTTCATCCTTATCCTTTCCTTAAATGCCATGGAAACCACCACCCAAGACTTGTGACCCTCCTTAGGTCCCCTTTCATAGCATTAGTTTAGGATAGGTTAGTGACTTAGGTTAGACTTAGTCTTAATGTCATAGGATATAACATTAGTCACCCACCTTAGTGTTAGGTTTAGATAACCCTTAGGAGTATCAAGCACATAGTTTAGGACTAGGTTAGATTAACTAACCTTGCAACATTAGGTTATAGCTTAGGTTAAAACTAATAACCTTACTGATTCTAGTCTAGGTCCACTAGATAGGATTAATCAGTAAATAGAATTCAAACAGAATAAAACATTCCCGGATCAGATTCCGATTTTGCATCAAGTAATTAAGCTTTAGATGGAAAACTTACACATCTTACCTGGCTTAAGGTCCAGGTCCTTTCTGATGCTATGATGATCGAAACTAAGATTCGATTGCAATGATCACCCGAGTTAGCGAGTTAACCTCGAATCCAACAAAACTATCCTCTACGGACATATTTTTATATGAAGGAGTTTTAAAAGAACTTGAACATTCAAAGTTCAGTCAGACTTAGTAACTCATGAAATGTTAATACAAATTTGTTCATCCTGAATAAAATTAAAACATTCCTTGGATCAATGCAACTGATCCAAGGTTGAGTCATAAAGGTGGATAAATCCACAATCTTCCAGAAATTAGATTGTACTCATATGTGAAGGATGAAAGAAAAAGAGTCCAAGCATATTCCGGTTCAATCAAAGATCTTAAGAGTAGAAAAGACATAACCAAATCAAGCATGACTTCCAAAACCAAAGGAACATATCCTCATATGGGAGAAATCACATATCAAGGCTTTCATATTCTTATCAAACCAGATCTTGGTTCTCACAAGAACAGGGTTGATCACCTCTTTCAAATCATCCTTCTCTCTTACAAACCAATCAATGGTTTCAAGAGGAGTGTGTTTGATGGACCTCTCATATTCAATGGATTGCAGGTCTTCATCATCATCCTAGAGCTCATCAGGTACTTTGTAGACATTGAAAACTATGATTTGTTAAAGAGAGAGTTTGCCAAAGTACCTTCTCTTGACCTCAAAATCATCTACGCAATCAGCCCAATAATCTTCAGTATCTGCAAGGTGATAGAAACCCATCCTGGAATTCTTATAAATATATCTTTTGATATGAAAGCATGTTCTAGGCTTTAAGTAATGAAGGGTGAGAGGAGAAATGATTCTATCAATGTTTTGAGCATCTAGGGATGTCTTATATGTGTAATTTCCCAAAGTGATAGGAAACGATGTCGAGTGATCTTATTATCTCTACCAAGTCCTGTGAAGTTTTTCCAATTGTTTACAAATCTCAACAAGGGTCATTTTTTCATTATGAACATAGGAAGCTTTAGGAGGGCCTTCAAAACCATCCAACCTGATGTATGAAAAATTTTGAATTGAGTGAAGAAACTCCCATATTCATAGATCAAGGTCTTCACTTCCTTGGAAAATATTCAAGTAGTATTTCCTTCCAAAAGCCTCACAATATACATGGTGAAAGCGTCATTGACTCTCCTGAAGTGATGATTACTAACTTTGAGAGTTAATTGAGGACAATATTCATATATAGAGCATCCTTCTTATCTTTGACAAAAAGAGAAACCAATCCATTCCTTGGATGTTGTAATGGTGTACATGAGATAGGAGGACATGTAGAATGTCTGAGTTCTCTGAACATTGATCAGCTGCTCTGTTAGGTTCTCATAGATTATCTCACCCCAATTCAAATTCTTCTTCCCTTCACAAATGATATTGATATAGGGACACATCCGTAAATGGAACTCATTTGTAGAGGTCATACCAATGATCCAAGCAAGAAAAATGATGGTTTCTAAAATTTCTTCCTTAAAGTCATCTGGTCGTCACAAATAGGACTTTTTAGAGAGCAACTGAGATGGGACGAAAAGTCCCTCCTCTTTAATGGGAGAGGTTCCCTTATTCTGAAATGAACTTATTTACAACTGTACAGAACATTATTTTACGGTTAAACCTGGATATTACGAAAGTGTTTTCCACAAGGATTACGTTACACAAGGACTGAGGAAAAGGAATAAGAAGATGAGCAAGCATAGCAACATTCGTAATTATAGATAGCAGAATAATTCTTCAGGTGTGTATGCGAAGCTTCAAAGAATTTAAGACAAGATCATTTGAATGAGATTAAATTTACGTGACACAAAGTTCCATAAATAACCTTCTTCGATTTGTTAATCAAGGACACAAAGTTCCTTCTTGGTTGTACAAGATCGCTGTATTTGCAAAACTGAACAGTATGCAATCAGAGAGACAAAACGAGTTAAGAACAAAATGATCTTCACGATATTAAAGGAAAACACAGAGACAACAAGAATCAGATAGACAAAGAACGGAAAGCCCTTTTGTATTGATTTCTTTAAGATCTATTTACACTTTCAGCAAATATCCAAGTTCCTCCCTTTTCAAAATGGCGTGGAAAGGCCATTATATAGCTTACAAGTCGGTTACTCTTCGTAACCGTTTCTTTTAACTAAGAATAGTTAAGTACCGCCAATTGCAATACCTTAACTAATTACAAAGAATACGAAAAGAAAGGAAAGAAGAGGAAAGGAAGGAGAAGGAGACAGGTGGCCGGCTACTGGGAGGGACCCACTGTCTTCAGAATCCGCTGCCTGAACTTCTTCAATGACTCAGCTATATCTCTGCCACGAGGGACTGATGTGTTAGTTGCAGACTGAGTCCAAAATCCCAAGCATTTCTCCATCTCTTTATCAAACTCGACGTGAGTATGATAGTCTTTGTTTGCTTCTTCAATGGCAGACTGAAGAGAACAAATTTCCTTTATCTTGTCCTTAGAGATGGAGTCTTCCTTGAAAAGATTATCTTTGACAAAAGCTCTGAACTGAGCTTTGATTTCTTGCAAGGACAAGGGAACGCTAGAGTTTTCATCCTGAAGATGACAATGCATATCTTTGAAAGCAAGAATGCCAGCAAGCGTCTTGAAAGCTTCTCCTTTTGCCGGCTATTCTTCATTTCTCCTACAGCCTTCTTCCAGACTCGATTTTCCACTCTACGCCGTGAGACCCGTGGATTTTGATAGATTATCTTGGCATCATCGAAAATCTTATTCACCAAGAAGATGTTCTCATCTCCGTCGTCCCATGAGGCGAAGGTCTCCAATGCAATCGCCTCCTACAGATTTAAGCTCTTATCCATAACCCCAATGGTAGAGGATAGCTTGTTGCAAATTATCTACCTTTCCATGTAGCTTAAAAGCTTCATCGATGAAGTTTAGCTCCAAGCAACAAGCATGTCATCCACCATGGCTTCGATAGCTCTACCACGTAGACTGTAATACTTGTGCATATCTTTAATTTCTTGCACTTCATCTTGGCTTAGAATTACAGGAGGAGGTAGAGCAGTCAAGGGAGTAGGGTCCAAAACTTTGTCCTTAGACAAAAGTGACTTGATAAAACTCGTGAGAACTTGGGCTTGTTCTTCCAGCTGTTCAATCGTCTGCTGCCCTTTCTCTACCCTTCCAATGACTCTGGTGACTGTTTCCTGGAGGTTATGAATCTCACCTTCAGGAGTAGACTCTCCCATAGGGATCCTTGAAAGCTCCAAGTCAGATGTCAGCAACTCTGATTCGATTTGTCTACTGTGGGCTTAGCAATCTCCAGGAATTGCTGACCTCGAGCATCTGACACAATCCTGGAAGTAGTTCTGGCTTTCTTGGCACGAGAAGGAGTGGTGCCCAACAAGGCTGCTACAGCATCAAAATTTGGTCCCAAGCTTTGAGAGGAGGATTTTCTCTTCCTTTTATCAACCAGAGGTTGCACCCAAGCAAAAGAGGAAGAAGAATCTGCAGGAGAGGCAAGGGGACCAAGAGACAGGGAGCTCATGACACTCAAGGTCTGTGCGGCTGTTGACTCAAGCTGAGATGTGGGCGAGAACACTGGAGGTAATGGCGGCGTGGAAGAATCGAGCAGTACCGGAAGTTCAATGCTCTGGACCTCTTTATCTTTATCTGCTGGATTTTCAGGAACACTTGCAGGAGTTGGCATCTCACTGTCTTCACTTTCACTGAGAACGATGATGTTCTCTGGCCCTATAGGCAACTCTGCCTGTTTTCTTGGAGGGTCATTCTCTGCAGGCTCCTTCTTTACCTCTTTGAGTTTCTTCTTGTATACCTGGGTAGATGGAGAAGGAGTAGATTCCACAGTCCCGAGCCAGCTGATGAGGCGTAAGGGGTTTCACCGGTGCTCAGGACTCGGAACTGATGCCTCCCTTATGGGTGTCGAATCATCTTTGGAGCTGGATTCTCCTGAGTGCCTCTTGAATTCTCGGATCTTCTTCTTGAACTGACCTAGTCTCGATCAAGACTCGGAGCAATAATCTCAGCGAGCCATCATCTTTTTCTTCCTGCTCCAATCCAGTCCTCCGGAGGGGTGCTTAATCACATTTTCGTACTCATACGAGTATAACTCGGAATTGTCATCTTGGAGACCTTCAGAACTTGGCTGCATCGAGTTCTTGGATCAATTGCAGGAACTAGATTGCAAGGGTTTGAGCAAACGATAGCAAGGAAGCAATGTGAAAAATGCGAAGGTGGTATGCTTGGTTATATAGCCGTTTGAGGAGCGGAATGAATTTAATGCGCATTGAATACACAACCACCAATTTGAAAGAGCGTCATATTCGGAATGAGCGGGAAAAGCTAAGTGTGAATGACACTTGGTACGCTTGGGACAGGTGAGACGCGAATGCGCGAAACACGCGGCTCGGCCGGTTCGGGCGAAACAGGGAGAAGACGCACAAATGCATTTGGAACAAATGGGACGAAAATGTGCGAAGTACGCGATTCGGGTGTTTCGGCCGAAATTGGAACAAAGGGCCCATTTGGACTTGGGACAGATGGGACAAAAAGTTCCGAAGTACGCGGCTTGACCGGTTCGGCCGAAAATGAAGCAGGGCGCATTTTTGAGAATGGGATATTTGGGGCGAAAACACGCGAAGGACGCGGTTCGGGCAAATCGGCCGAAATTGGATCATTTTGCATTTTTGATTTGGGACAAAGAGCTCTGAAGTACGCGACTCGGGAGTTTCGGCCGAAAATGGGAAAGCTCGCACTTTTAACTTTGGGTCATTTAGGACAGGAAAGTGCGAAGTACGCGGGAAGGATGATTCGGCCGAAATAGGAACAACTCGCACAAAAGTTTTGGGACACTTGGGACAAAATTTTCCGACGGGCCCGAGAATGGGACAATTTCGGGGATTTCGGCCGATCGGGGAACAGGGTGCACTTTCGTACTTGGGACAGGTGGGACAAAAAGTTCCGACAGGCCCGAAAATCACACAAAAAGACCCAAAACACAGATTCTTTCAACTTCACGACTTAGGCACTTCAGAGAAAAACCCTTCAACTCAAAATTTTGAAAATTTTACTCTTATCAGAGCGGGAAATTTTGAGTGGACAACAGCTGGCTCCTTCTGGGGATGACTTGGTGTAAATTCATAGAATGAGACAAGGCAAGAACTTAGATAACTCGGTGAAGCAGACCAGTGCCTTATCCATTGGGCAAAGGAGTCAAAAACAAACCAATACAGAGGGCAACACACACAACAGAAGGGAAACACACCAAAAGCAGGAAAAGCAAAAACACTGTACATAATATACAAAGGGACTCCCTAGTCACCTAGGATTTGAACAACTTCAAATACTACCCACTATAAGGAAGTGGGAGGGGAGAACCATCCATGTAATCAAGATAGAAAGAGTCCTTACCAGCAAAGTGTCTTATCTTGAAAGGTCCAAGCCACAGAGAATCAAATTTTCCATGGCTGCCACGAGGTTCATGTCTTTTGTCCCATAACAAAAGCACAGTATCACCAACTTGGAACTCTCTAGACCTAGCTTTCTTATCGAGCAACAGTAACCTTCACCTTCCTCGCTGGTGAGAGTATTCGTCACGACTCCAATCTATCCTCGTTCAGCTTGTGCAGGTACATGATTCTTTTGTCCAGAGCATCACTGAAACTAGTGTCTTCTATGGCCTTCATCGTGTAAGGTGTAAAAGGTGTGAGTTCACCGTCACACTGCAATTGGGCCTCTACTCCATACACTACTTGAAAGGGGGACATTCCAATGGCTCTGGGGTGTGATCCTGCCTCGCCCAAAGAGCATCATAAAGCTTCTTATGCCGCTAACATTGAGACTCATTGACCAACTTCCTTATGATAGTCACCAGATTTTTGTTGGTGGATTCTGCTTGTCCATTCCCCTGGGGATAATAATCTGAAGAATGAGCTAGAGAGATGCCATACCCGTAGCAGAAATCCATTATCTCATTTGAGGAGAAGTTCGAAGCATTATCTGTTACAATCTTGTTAGGTACACCGTACCTAACCAAGATGTTCTCCTTGATGAAGTTGCATACTACTTCAGAAGTAGTGCTCTTGACTGGGATAGCTTCCACCCATTTGGTGAAGTAGTCAGTGGCAGTTAGCACATGCGTGTGGCCAGCACTAGAAGCAGGATTCAGTGTACCAATGAAATCTAGACCCCATTGCTGGAATGGTTCCTCAATCACAACTGGCTTGAGAGGCAAAGCGGCCAGTTTGGGTCTTCCCACAAAGGTCTGACAGGCCTCGCATTTATCCACCCACTTGGACGTATCTCTGAACAAGGAAGGCCAGTAATATCCTCCCCGGAGTATCTTGTGAGCTGTGACTGTTGATGAATAGTGCCCTCCACATGCTTGATCATGAAAAGCTGAGAGCAACTTTCTCTGTTGTTCCTTATCAACACATTTCAGAAATCTCCCATCTAGGCCACGCTTGAACAAAGCATTTTCCCACAGTACATATTGCGCTGATCTCAATTTAATGATACTCCTCCTTTTCCTTGGCAGCTTAAATGAGAGGGCATTCCCATAGGTGAGAAAATGGGCAATGTCGAAATACCATTCATCGACTGAACTAAGGAATAGAATAGTAGGAATGTCGAAGGCTTTCCTCCAAAGAACTCATGTTTGGCCTCCCTTCAAGAATGAGCTCACAAAGACCTTGCCACGAACCAGCTTGGTAGGTTTGATATCAATGCCATACTCCTGGACTTTAGCCACCTGGTTTCCTCTCTTGGACCCAAATTCTTGCTGTGTAAGAATTGACTTAACGTTCATGTATCTCGGAACCAAAGACCATAGAGTGAGAGTTGAGGATATAGAAACGGAACTGCTTGACAGCTTTGACTACTGCAAAAGCATGCTTCTCCATCATGGTGTACTTTAGCTCATGATTCTTCTGGATATAGCTCATGAAGGCGATTGGTAGCTCATGTCCATCAGAATCTTCTTGGGTTAAGACAAAGAATTTAGGTATTGTCAGAGCGTAGCAATAGATGATGAAATCTTCGCTGAAGTCAGGTGCCAAAACTGGAGTTTTAGCAATGGCTTTCTTGATACCCTCAAAGGATTCTTTTCCTTCAGAAGACCATCCAAATGCTTGCTTCCCTTTCATCATCTGAGAAATGTTCAGGGTCAACTCTGCAAAATCAGGGATGAACCTTCTTAAAAAATTGATCTTACCGAAGAAGGAATGCACGCCTTTTTACTGGTCGGGAGAGAATGTTGGATGGCACGAACTCGCTCGATCAATCTTGATGTAAATCCTTCGGGAGACAATGTGCCCCCTAATAGCTCTTTACGTAGAATATAAGATAGATTTTTAGGATTCAAGGAAATCCCATGCTCTCGGCGATTCTTTAAAGGTAGAATGTTTCCAAGTGGTCAAGTGATCTCGCTCTTTGTTTGAAAACACCGTCAAGTCATCAAGGTATATGACAATACATTTTCCTTTCAAGCTTCCAAAACCAAATCCATATCTCTCTCTGGAAAGTGGCACCAAAGCATTAATCAGCCCAAAAGGCATTCTCTTGTAGGCAAAGGTACCCTAAGGAGTGGTGAAGGTCGTCTCAGTGTGTTGATTCTACATGATCAACTCTCTACCAGATCATTGTATCCCGAGAATCCATCAAGCATAGATAACATCTCAGATCTGGTTATCGCTTTGCAAAATCTGATCCATCATGGCGTGGAGGGTAGTTATCTTTCAGGGAGAGGAGCAGGGTCTGTGTTCACCGAAATCAACACGAATGCTTGATCTCACCATTTTTCTTCCTAATGAGCACAATGTTTGCAATCCATGTTGAATGTGAATGGGAAAAATAATCTTAGCCTTCAACAACTGGATCTCCGAAATATAGTGTCACCTATTTTGGGATTGTCTTTCGCCTTTATGCGCTGAAAGGCTTGATTCCCGGTTTGAGAGGGATAGAGTTTTGCATTTCTTTGGCTTGAAGGCTTTAGATCCTCATAAGAATATGCAAGAACATCCTTATACTTCCTTAGAAGATCAATTGCTCTTCTCTCCTCTCATCGGTACAGCAACATTTTCCAATATTTACAGAAGCTTGGGATCGGAAGAACTCCCTATATCAATCTTATCATACTCATTTGTTCAGCCTGAGGTCCGATGCAGGGCTTTGGATTTACATATCTGTCATGTTTATCAAACAACTCCTCCAAACTCACCAAACCTTTGGGAATTTTGTTTCCTTTGAGCTTGATGCACCTTCCCGATCGAGTTTCTTCTCCTTGGATGACAGTTTTGGTCGAAGACACACCCTCACGAGGCAGGTTGTCACTTCCCTCAAAATATAGCTTGCTCGAAATTCCCCTTGAGTTCCAGGAAGGAAAGCAGATGCTGGTCATCGTTGAAGACTTGCCAGTTATGGGTATTGTCAGGTACGCTGGGCCGGTGGACCATTTCAATAGTGAACTTATCCTGAGAGAATTCAGGATGGGGAATCAATAGTGACCCTGAGACAGCCAGTGAATCAGCTCTGCTGTTCTTTTCTCTAGGCATTGCTTCAATGGAGAAAGCATCAAGGAATTCAATTGAATCCCAAACCTGATTCCGATAATGCTTCAGCCTCCCATTTTTTACCTGAAAAAGGCTTCTGACTTGCTTCACAATCAGCTCTGCATCACCACGAGCCAGAAGATTTTTTACACCTTGTTCTTTGGCACTTGCGGTCAAGAATAAGAGCCTCATACTCAGACATTGTTAGTGTTTTCGAACTCGCAACTTAAATGAAAAAGAGTGCGAGTGCAACCTTCGTGTGATATTAGCAAAGTTACGAACCTGCAACTAGGAACGAGGAACAACTTCCAGTCAAATTCTAAAATCCAAACACCATTGGGATCTTTAGGTGATACTTTGGAGGGTTGGATTTCATCAGGGGATGAGAATCATGTCATTACCATGACCCATGTCTTCATAAAGTATTTGTGCTTAGGATCATCTATTTTTCGCACAATATACTCTTCGACTCGCATTTCTCGAGGGAGTAACTTCTTCATGTGTCCATTAGATGTGTATGAGTGCATGTGACCAATCCATCCAATCTCTCCACCCACATCTTTACGTAAGTTCCTACTTAGCAACATTCCGTGAAGAAGGAGGGAATGTCCGGCCACCGTGATGGTAGCCAAGACTTTCTTTTCCAAGTAAAAGCGGCGAAAAGCCACTTGTGCATCTTTAATCCTTCCAACCCGCAGGCACTTCCTTACTTTCCATGGAGTAGCAGATCCATAAGTGCAGTAAGGGTCAAGCCAAAGCATGAGCTACTTTAGCAGGCATCACATTATCGAGGCTCAGGAATCTGTGCTGCGCAGCTTATCTGAGCCTATGGCCAAATATAAGGAGTGTAACATAAAAGGCTTGATTTTGTCTCCAAGGCGAGAGTGGCAAAGAACTACTGAGACTAGGCTGTGGTATAGAAGGAGGTGTGGGCAAAAGGCCTTTAGAGGTGGTCTTGGAATGGGAATTAACAAATTGGATCATCTTGGCAAAAGCTTTAGGATGGGTTTGGTAGTATTCAGCTTCTGAAATTTGAACCTTAGTCCTTTTAAGATGATCAACAATATCAAAGGATCCAGAGGTGGATGGGCCATCATCATTTGGGATTCTAGGCTTATCAACTTTAGGAGAAAAGGAAGAAGAAGAAACTTTGGGAGCGGTGTATTGATGTGATTACCTACCTTTGGTGCGGATGAGGTAGGGATAGGAGATCCTCTTCTCGGGCAATTACAGAATGGTCACGTCAGTTGTTCTTTAGATTTCTTCATGGGGGCTGTGTTACTTTCTCCTTCGCCTCGTCTGTTCTCGAGCCATGGCAAAGAAAAGATTCACTATTCATGCTCTGCATACCACCACTTCATCATAGTTATCTCCATCTACATCCATTGCCTTCGGTGGTAAAGAAATTAACCCGAGATCCTTTGAAGTTCTTCTCGCCTCATCATCAAATTCCTCCGGGAACTCCTCACGAGCTTCATCGTCCATCATCATCTGGCTCTTCAACTTCACAAAGTTACAGTTCACGGGAACCTCGACGGGGGAGGCCCTTCAAGTGCTAGTCTTGTGTGAGGAGCAGTAACCGATTTCCCGGGCAGGAAATTTCTTCTTGGAACATCTCGCATACGGCATCTTTGGGCCAATTGTTTCTTTATAGCTACTAGATCATTTGCAAGTTTACGGACTAATGGATCGTATTGGGTCCGTAGGTGGAAGAGGAAGAAGCAGCAGATTTAGATTTGGGAGGATCTCTCTTCAACTTCCCCGACATGATCGGTGTCATCCTCGCTAACCGACTTGACCCAGGTGCTTCTTGATCCAATCAACGCTCCAAGATTAGCCCTTCTCGGATCATAAGCTTGGACTTTAGGCGTTTGAGCATTTAAAAGAAACATTTTGAATTTGATCAACCTGGTCAGTATTTATAGGAATCTTGTTGATCATTCTATTGAACTCGAGCCTACAAATTCTCTCATGGGTTCTGATGGATCTTTCTTTATCCGAGAAATTTGGGCGAAGTAGGGCATGCACATCTTACTCACGGCCAAGCGGCTTTCGAATCGAGTTCTCATTGTATTCCAACCGGTGATGGCGCCAAAGGCCGAAAGGTGATAGAACCAAATAAAGAAGCATTATCCTCGTAAACATCTCATGACGAATGCGCCTTATCAAACGTCTTCATGTTCAACTCCCAAGACGCCACATGCAACTATGAAGGTCTGCAATGTGCTCATCGTAAGGTGTACTTTTCCATCTCCTCTAAACTTGGGAAGTTCTTTCGGTTACCTCTAGGTAACTCATGCAGGAGGTTGAGTAAGGGCGGGGGCTCGACACGCCATACCCCATATGGTGTGCCACCATTCTTGGAAATACGGCTGGAGGGAACTTTAACACTAGCAAGGATCGAGCTCGCAGATTAGGGCCGGTGGGTCAGCCGCGTAGGACTTTTATCTCGATACAAAGTGAGTGCTCGTTGAGCGAGTTCTTCTATTTGAAGGAAAGGAAAACCCCCTGTTGTTACAAAAGCTGAAACCGAGGATCTTGATGCCAAGGGTCCTTCTCCCTCGAGTGAAAGCGAGTCACGGATCAAGGATGATCGAAAAAAGAAATCTTTGGAATGCGGTTTTCCCCTGAGTCGCCAAAAGCGTTGTGGTCGTCAAATAGGACTTTTTAGAGAGCACGGATGCATGATGGGACGAAAAGTCCTCCTCTTTAATGGGAGAGGTTCCCTTATTCTGAAATGAACTTATTTACAACATTTAACATTATTTTACGGTTTAAACCTGGATATTACGTAAAGTGTTTTCCACAAGGATTATCAGTTACACAAGGGCGAGGAAAAGGAATAAGAAGATGAGCGAGTAATAGCAACATTCAGAATTATAGATAGCAGAATAATTCTTCGTGTATGCGAAGCTTCAAAGAATTTAAGACAAGATCATTTGAATGAGATTAAATTTACAGTACACAAAGTTCCATAAATAACCTTCTTCAGATTTGTTAATCAAGGACACAAAGTTCCTTCTTGGTTGTACAAGATCGCCTGCACTTGCAGAAAACTCGAATGTAAGATGCAATCGAGAGACAAAACGAGTTAAGAACAAAATGATCTTCACGATATTAAAGGAAAAACAGACAACAAGAATCGATAGACAAAGAACTAAAGCCCTTTTGTATTGATTTCTTCAAGATCTATTTACACTTTCAAAGCCAAATATCCAAGTTCCTCCCTTTTCAAAATGGCATAGAAAGGCCATTATATAAGCTTCAATCTGATTACTCTTCGTAACCATTTCTTTTAACTAAGAATAGTTAGAAAGTACCACAACGTTATACCTTAACTAATTACAAAGAATACTGAAAAGAAAGGAAAGAAGAGGAAAGGAAGGAGAAGGAGACAGTGGTGGGCCATCGGGAGGAACCCCTTTTGTCTTCGAAGAATCCACGTCTTGCTGAACTTCTTCAATGACTCAGCTATATCTCCCACGAGGGACACGATGTGTTAGTTGCAGACTGAGTCCAAAATCCCAGGCATTTCTCCATCTCTTTATCAAACTCGACATGAGTATGATAGTCTTTCTTTTGCTTCTTTAATTATGGCGCATCAAGAGAACAAATTTCCTTTATCTTGTCCTTAGAGATGGAGTCTTCCTTGAAAAGATTATCTTTGACAAAAGCTCTGAACTGAGCTTTGATTTCTTGCAAGGACAAGGGAACGCCAGAGTTTTCATCCTGAAGATGACAATGCATATCTTTGAAAGCAGCAGCTGCTAGCGTCTTGAAAGCTTCTCCCTTTTGCCAGCTATTCTTCATTTCTCCTACAGCTTCTTCCAGGACTCTGATTTTCCACTCTACGCTGTAGACCCAGGATTTTGATAGATTATCTTTGGCATCATCGAAAATCTTATTCGCCAGTAAGATGTTCTCATCACTGGTACTGTCGTCCATACGAGGCGAAGGTCTCCAATGCAATCGCCTTCGAGTTTAAGCTCTTATCCATAACCCCAATGGTAGAGGATAGCTTCATTCAGCAAATTATCTACCTTTCCATGTAGCTTAAAAGTCATTCGTCGATGAAGTTTAGCCCTAGGCACAACAAGCATGTCATCCACCATGGCTTCGATAGCTCTACCACGTACAATACTTCAGTGCATATCTTTAATTTCTTGCACTTCATCTTGGCTTAGAATTACAGAGGAGGTAGAGCAAATCAAGCGGAGTAGGGTCCAAAACTTTGTCCTTAGACAAAAGTGACTTGATAAAACTCGTGATAACTTGGGCTTGTTCTTCCAAATTTGACCCCCTCGATCGCTCATCGCCTGTATCTCTACCCTTCCAATGACTCGGTATTGCTTTCCACGGAGGTTATGCGTAATCTCACCTTCAGGAGTAGACTCTCCCATAGGGATCCTTGAAAGCTCCAAGTCAGATGTCGCACAACTCGATTCGATTTGTCTACGGGCTTAGCAATCTCCGAGAATTGTTGACCTCAGCATCGACACAATCCTCGAAGTAGTTACTGGCTTTCGCACGAGTAGGAGTGGTGCCCAACAAGGTACTGACGACGTTAAAATTTGGTCCCAAGCTTTGAGAGGAGGATTTTTCTTCCTTTTATCAAGGAGGTTGCACCCAAGCAAAAAGAGGAAGAAGAATGCAGGAGAGGCAAGGGGACCAAGAGACAGGAGCTCATGACACTCAAGGTCCAAATTGTGTCATTGACCATACAAGCTGAGATGTGCGTAACACCTTGGAGGTAATGGCGGTGAAGAAGTCAGTAGGTACACGGAAGTTCAAAGTTGCTCACGGACTCCTCTTTATCTTTATCTCGCTTGGATTTTTAGGAACACTTGGCAGGAGTTGGCATCTCACTTTGTCTTCACTTTCACCGAGAATGATGATGTTCTCTCGGCCCTATAGGCAACTTCTCACTTTTGTTTTCTTGGAGGGTCATTCTCTGCGGGCTCTTCTTTACCTCTTTGAGTTTCTTCTCTGTATACCCGGGTAGATGGAGAAGGAGTAGATTCCACCAGGTGTCCCCGAGTTGTTGAGGTAAGGGGTTTTCACTTTGGTGCCGTAACTGAACTCGATGCCTCCCTTTATGGGTGTCGAATCATCTTTGGAGCTCGGATTCTCCCGAGTGCCTCTTGAATTCTCGGATCTTCTTACCGAGGCAGACCCTAGTTCAGATCAAGATAGAGCAATAATCTCAAACAGATCATCTTTTTTCTTTCCCTGCTCCAATCCAGTCCTCCAGGCAGGGGTGTGCTTAATCACATTTTCGTACTCATACGAAAGTATAACTCTTGGGACTAATTGTCATCTTGGAGACCTTCAGAACTTGGTACGACCGAGTTCTTGGATCAATCACGGGGAACTAGATTACGCAAGGGTTTGAGCAAACGATAGCAAAGGAAGCAATGTGAAAATGCAAGGTGGTATGCTTGGTTATATAGCCGCGTTTGAGGAGCGGAATGAATTTAATGTGTATTGAATACATAACCACCAATTTGAAAGAGCCGCCATATTCTAATGATTTGGAAAAGCTATGTGAACCCATACTCTGCACGCTGGGGACAGGAGACGCTGACGCGCTAACATCGCTGGCCGCCGTCATAAATAGGGAGAAGACGACAAATCCATTTA
>CM031237.1:127354409-127424168 GCA_018340775.1 Taxus wallichiana var. yunnanensis
TAGGAAACACTGTATTTTATCACTTTGGTATGAAAATGGTTGTCCACTACCTCCTTTCACTGATGAAGAAAATATTATGGCATGCATAATTTATGACTCAATGTGTCTTTACTCGGATCATCCCGATACTATTGTTTATCAAATCTCTCATGGTTCTCCATTTGGATTTGACCATGAAAATGTTGATCTCCTAGATTATGTTACATGATCGTACTCTTCCTCATACACTTGGGGTAACCATGCTTAATTTCCCACATTCTCGTATCATTATGAGGTCTATCAATTCTATTGTCACACTTCAAGCTTCCTATTTCACATCTCTAGACATTAATCTTGCACACTTTTATACACTATTTGTATCATCATTACCCTATGATGGCATTCTCATTCTTTGTCTACACTTGATTGTTGGCGGCATACTATACACATGAACCTCACACACTACACACTTCACATTGCACATTCTTCACATATTTTACTCTCATCCTCTCTTACACATCATAAACAATATACATTTCACACTCTTCGCATTCATGACATATATTTCTTACATAGACTTTTTCACTTTACACATCTACGACATCTCATTATGCACATTTTTCTCTTTTCTACACTATTATCACATATACTATTACACATCACTGTGACATTTACAATACACCATTCATAAATTTAAATCTACATATCTACAAATTATTACAATCGTAGTATACTGTACACATCTTTCTATCATCACACAACATTATAATACATTCTCTTCATACATCACAATATTCTATTCTACAATTTATGCTTCCCTCATCAACCTATTCTACTGAGGCTCTAAATCTGAATTGAACCTCACCTAATTCACAAAATTCTACATCTTGCACTTGGTATCCATCATCAATATTTCTAGCATCTTCTACACATCATTCTACATTTCAAGGATCAATATTTCTAGCATCTCATTCACACCTTTCTACCATCAATTCTTATAAGGTATCATTCACTCTTTCTAACTTACACATCACACGAACCATTTTATAATCCGGGATTTGCACTATATCGGCCGAATAATATTTCTAGAAAACATATCATCTAACCCTTTCCTAATGTCACACTCTTGTTATATGGTTCATTCTTGACTGTCATGGGGGTCACTTATAGACGAATCCCCATCTCACTCGTAGAATACATACAAAATCAAGAGTCACGTGGGTCTTCTATCACACTCCCACTCACATTCATTAACATCATAATGCATATCTTGGTCAGACATTTGTCTCCTACCGCATATACTCGCATGTTAAACTTTGATTAGTATGTTAAATAAATACATTGTAATGTCATTATATTTTTAAATTTACATGCACGTTAACGGTCCTTCTAATTTCTATCATAGACTTTACATACATCATTATATGAAACATGGATTCTAACACTATACCTTTTACCAATCCTATAAAAGGATCCTGGGCATCGACTTTCGACACATTATAAAGTGCTATTATTTTCTTATATACTACTCTATCATTATTTCACACTACTATATTTTGATCATAAAATATTTTGACATAATTTATATATTTCTAACATGCTAACCGTATGCTACATGTGAAGTATTTTTCTTCCTAGAACTATTTTCCACCATGGTCATTCACGATATTACATATCATTATATTCCATTGTTTACATGCTTTTCCCTATGTCTTATCTTGATCACTCCTTCTATGATTTTTGATGACTACATTATTTGACTTGTTTATATCGTCCTATGTGATTATTAATTTGTAATTAAAAATGATTGGGTAAGTGTATGGGGATGCTTTATATGGTTATATCCTAGTAAATTCAATGCATTATTCTTTGTTATTATTGTTCGTGCAACTTGTTAACCGTATAACTTCCCACTAATTACCTTGTGAGTGAAATGTGGTAACATGTGAAGGATAATGATGGGTGATGCTCACTGCTACGTGGAATTGTGATCATGGGAACTAAGTTTATGGCCATCAACGTAGTGGAGGACTTATTCCAACCGTTCCAACTTTCCTGGACTCGCATACGAAGCATGTTTTTAACATTTGTATATTATTCAATAGGATTGTTGATGAATGATTCCAAGGTCTCATAACTATGGCATAATCTATAAATTTTTAAGCCTATATATAGGCAAGGTGTCCTTGAAAAAAACAAATCACTTCTAGTTAGTTAATACTAATATGTTTGCAAGAACATTTTTAATTAGTTTTATAGTTCATCGAGGATGTTAAAGAACTTATTCAAATCAATACAATCGATGTTATTCTCGAATAACTTCAGGGTTTTGATTTGAACTTAAGTCCCAAGGAAGAAACAAGGTACCACTCACCAAAGGGTACTAGAGAGTATCTATAAGCTTTACATCTACTAGAAGTTAAAGTCTAAATTATTTCATTTCAAATAATGGTTTAAAATGTGAATGGTTACTTGATTTCAAGTTACTTTTTTCTTTGATATATTTACTTGTTGTTTTAATTCCCAATCTGAGGTGTGTTATTTTAATTCAGCATTTCCATTTATGCTAAGTGTGTTATTTCAATTTAGAATTTCAAATCCAAGCTAAGGGTGTTATTTTAACTCTTTTATTTAGTTTTGGTGTGTACGTACGTCAATTTAAGATTAATAATTTTTCAGCATTTTTATTACGTAACTATCATTTATATATTAGTATAATTTTTCCATAGATTAGTAGAGACCGAAGGAAAAAGTTAACATACAACACCCGAGAAAGGACCCAAAAAAAAAAACTAAATGCACAGTGGCTTCATTACATATAGCGTAGGACACAACCCTATATTTATAATGACACTAGTATAAGAACCCATTAGTTAAATGATCGGAAAATACAACGACTATCATTTTTTGTGTTATTGATAGGAAACCATAAGCACAACATGCCATTTTATCCATCATACATGATATGAGTGATAATGAAGCTAATCCATACAACTAGTAGATGTCCCAAACCTTGCTTACATGATCAATATTAATACACAAAGACCATAGGATGCCTAAGGGAGATTTATACCTCATAATATTCAATGAATACAAAGCACTCATAGGGAACACTCGAAAGTGATATTGAATCTAAAAAAAATGCCCAGAGATTTTCTCGAACATTCATCATCATCCTATTTAGAACTAGAATAGTCTTCTGAAATGGGAGACAATGCTAATGATGAAAGACCCATGGGTAGAAATTTTACCTATCCCATTGTCCTTGATGAAGATGAGGATACACCCATGAAGAATATATCTCCATCCATACTCCCTATCTTTCAAGGAATGACTACAGAAGACCCATACCATTTCCTATTTGAATTCAAAGTTCTTTGCCATACATATGACTATTGAACCAACAATCACAAACTCAAATTTTTTCCTTCCACCCTCAAAGACTCTCCGCATGAGGTGGTTCATAGCATTATACCCTAGATCCATTCACACATGGGAAAACATGGAAGAATTTTTTTTGGAAAAATATCAAGACTAATGTAGGGGATGAGATAGGAAAGAGGAGTTCTTCCAAATAAAGAAAAAGGAAGCTGAAAATATATAATATTATCTCGATAGATTTCTCTTTTCCATCGTAAGATTCGTTATGAGTTACATGCAGATATCACTAAGAAAATTTTCCTTAAAGGACTTGATGAGGAAACCGAAGATTCCTCCATCTTATGGGATGAGGATATGTGCACAAACTTAGTATGGCAGAGATCGCTAAGTTATGTAGAAGTTACTTTAGAACAAGAGGAGGTATAAGGGAGCTAAGAACATCCAAGACTACCTTAGTACCTTAAAAATTCTCAAAGAAAATGGATAACATAAAAGAAAACATCTTTGCAACAATTAACATCAACCATTGATGGGAGGAAATCCAAGACCAATTCTACCAAATAAGCTTGACATATACTATCCGAAAAGTAGAAAGAAACATCCTCTAAGAGAATACCCTTCGATGTCACGTACATGTTCTTGATTTATGATGTACCTAATCATTAGATACTAACCATTTCACTTTCTTCTATCTCAATTGAAATAAAGAGTTGAATGCCATGTCTCAAAAATGCAAAGGTACACTTTGTTCGAGGAAAAATAATACCTACCGTACCCCTTAGACCTACTCAAAATCCCATGGTAATGTCATGGCCTAACCGTGCTCCTCAACCTACTTGGGGATAACCCGAGGGGACACCACCAAACTGGATGGTTTATCCACATCCACCATCATGGATGAATCCATACGCTTAACAAGGTCGACACCACCAATCAATGACAACCATGGAAAAACAAAATGGGAACCTCAACATAATTCTAATTACCAGAGGATGTTTTAGCAACCACAACAAGATTTAATGGCCCCACCACCTAATTACAAACAAAAAGGGAAATAAACACGTAATCAACATCCATCTTATTAGTAGTGAATCCCAAGAATCAACGAATGAATTTAATTAATGAATCAATACAAAGTGATACAATACAAGTAAGTTCTATCCATAATATACGAGTACAGCCTTGGGAACAATATGCAATCATCCTATTGTTATCAAAAAAATACCCAAGGAAAAAATGTGAGAGAAGAAACACCTAAGAAAAATGAAGAAAATGACCATGTTCCACAAACAAAAACCACTAGTAATAATAAATAAAAAGATAAGAATGAACATGCAACCCATTTTCCTAACGATGACGTGAAACTAGGATTGTGGAAGAAACAACACTAGTTTAGGAGTTAAAAAGATGAAGGGAATCTAGCCTGATCTTATTGTTAGTAAAGCTTATTTCACCAAAATATTGGGCGATCCTCGGGAGTCCAGCTCATCACTACTTTTGTAAATGATCACTTAATCTCTAATTTTTGGTGGATCTTGGTTCTACAATCAATGTTATGACTAGAGATATGTTTAATATGTTGTCCAGTGACAAGATCATGCATGCCAACCAATACCATTCTCTAATCGAAGATCACCTATTGTTATACCGATGGAATAATTGGGAATGTAATGTTCACTGCTTGAATCTTCGGGAGTATCCTATGGATTTCATGGTCTTATAACATAAGACAAAAAAGTAAGGATACCTAGTCATCTTAAGAAGACCCCATTAACATCACATAACATATATTGATTACATGATCATGAAAATGACTATTTTAAAAGGAAAAATCAAATAATATTTTATCAGATCCTATTGTCCACCCATATGTGGAATTTTGTGAACATGTATGGGTAGATTTTTTAGAAACTAACAAACCGATTTCTTCGATATCTAGCCACTATAGCAAAGAAAAATCACACGGAAGAAATTGTTGAGGCATACACAATGTATGTTAAAGTTGATGTCAGGGATACGTAAATTGAACTATGGCTACGAAATCGAATCAAAGCGGCTAGAGAAACATATTTTTGATCTCAAAATTTAACGATCTTACCTCCTCGTAAGTGAAATTTCTAATGAAAATTGCACAGAACCTATGGTTATCATGATGAATGGATAGTCACTAATTTCCATTGTCCTTTAGTCAAGGTTATGTCTCTTTAAAATATTTACTATTTTACACATGCTTTAGCCTCATGTTTTCCCATTGAATTATTTAGTTTTTTGATGTAGAGCTCACTATTATAAATAGTGCCAAACAAGTGACTCGTTCACATAGGAGAGCGGCACTACATGGTAATAATTTGGAGGTCCTGTCAAGAGACTAAGGTTGTAAAAATTTTTGAGGAAGCATTCCCAAGATTTTTCTTAGGATTATACTCGATATGAAAGGTATACATCCAACCATTTCGCACTCATCATATTTACACTCGAGGATATTAAACTCCGTGAGATAGCCACATATAGAATTAATCCAGTAACTAAGAGATATAGTCAAATATGAGATTAAAAATTGTGGAAGGTAGGATTTATCTATCCTATATCTCGATAGTAAAGGGTATCATTTCTAGTTATAGTTCCTAAGAAAAATGGGAAATGGAGAACCTATGTGAGACTATAGAGAACCTAATAAATCCATAAAGAAATATTACTTTCATTTTCCTTTTATTGATTAGGTCTTGGAAAATCTAGCAGAAAGAAATACTTCTCCTTCTTGATGGGTTTAATGTGGTATAACCAAATTAGTATTACACCTAATAATTAGGATAAAAGAACTTTACTTGTCCCCTCTGGGGAACATTAGCGTATAAATTTCTACCATTTGTACTTTGTAACCCACTTGTTACCTCCGTAGGGAAGTTTTGGCCATTTTTTACTAACTCCTACAAATGAATGTGTTGAAGTTTACATGGATGATTTTACCATCCATGGTTCAAATTTTGATGAATCTCTGGATAATCTTAAAAGGTATTAACTAGATGTGAGCAGCACCAAATTTCCTTGAGTCATGAAAATGTTTGATAATGGTTGATCATGGAATTTTTCAAGTCATCATATTTATGTCGAAGGAGTATAGGTTGACCCCAAATGATTAAGGTGATAACCAAATTTCACGCCAATAAATCAAACCGACATCAAGAGCTTTCTTGACATGTAAGGTATTACAGGATGTTCATTAAATATTTTAGTAAAATTTTTGCACCTATGTTTTCTATACTTTGAATAATGATTTTGATTTCAAATTCTCCTCAATGTCAAGAGGATTTTGAGATTATAAAAGAGAAGTTAATCACCGCTCTAATTTTGAGAGGACCTATCATCATGTGGGGAAGACTTTCCATATTCACAAAGTGGATTCTTCTAACTCATGCAATTGGAGTTGTTCTTGGAAAAAGGATGGGGAAGATCAGATGTATACCATATATTTTATCAACAAGAATCTAACCCCTACGAGAGAAATTATACCACCATGGAAAATGAATTTCTAGCTATAGTTTACTCTATGAATAAATTTAGAAATTACATTACCTGGATACAAAATATTTGTTTATACTGACTATCTGACCATAAAATATTTAATGAATAACCTAGTAGTAGGGGTAAGATTATTAAATGGTTAGGTTGTTATGAGAATTTAATTTAACCATTATTGATAAGCCGTTCTCGTAGATGGCTAATGTCATGTTATATTTTTCTTTCAAGATTGAATGTTTGGTGATGAAGAAACAAATGAGACCACTGGATGTGCATTTATTTGCACTATCAACTTAACCTCCATGGTTTGCTGATCTTGAAAATTACCTAACCAAAGGGAAATTTCCTACCTATTTTTCTAATAAGGAACGAAGAATATTAGTTAAAAAAAATAAGAAACATAAAAATGGTGCAATGGGATTTTATTTAAATGTTTTCCTAATACGTTTCTTCATAGATGTTTTTGGGAAAATGAAGTATATTACATAATCGAGAGTTTTCATGATTATCCCGGAGGAGGGCATTAATCAATGAAGAGGATGATTCAAAAGGTCCATAGATCTAGATATTACTAGCCTTCTCTTCACAAATCCATCAAGAAATACATATGGCAAAGCATGATGCATGTAAAATAATGGGGAAGCCTCGAATATCCATGGAAATTCCTCTCAATCCTCTATTGGGTCTAAGCACCATTTGAGAAGTGGGGAATTGATTTCACTGGAAATGGGGAAAGAGTAACTTTGGTGTGAACTCACTATGTTATGAAATGGGCCAAGGTTCAAGCACGGCATCTAAAGAATGAGGATGTCATTGCTGAATTTATGTATAATAGGATCATTGCTGAGATTTGTGCCCTATAGCCACCGTATCTAATCAAGGACCTCAATTTATGTATAACATGACTTAAGCTTTCCTATAAATCTAACGAATCGTGCATTGAAATATGTCACCATATCACCCCCAATCCAATGTGCAGGAGGTCACGAAAAAAGAGCTTGAGAAAATTTTGACCAAGGTTGTCAATTCAGATAGGAAGAACTAGGTACCAAAAGTCCCAGAAGTAGTGTGGGCCTACAATACAACCTAGAAGACTACTACTAGTTTGTCCCAAAATGAACTTGTGTATGGAAATAAACCACTCTTACCTATGGAATTTTAATTGCAGAGATGGAGAACAACACTGAAATCAGAATTGAATTGGATGAAGCACAATGTGACAGAGTGATGTAAATAAATGAATTGGACGAGATGAGGATGGAAGCACAACAACAAATAGAAAGTATCCAACATCATAGGAAAACCTAGAATGATGCTAGTATCAAACACAATAAGTTTAATGAAGGAGAGTGGGTCCTACTTTTGATTCAAAATATCAACATCTCAAAGGAAAGCTAAGAACATGATGGTTGGGACCATACGAGATTGAAAAAGTGTTTAATAATGGCCTGAGATTATTTCTAATTGATAGAGACAAAAGAACTCTTCTCATGAATGGACATAGATTAAGGATGCATTAACATCCTCTGGATAAGGAAACCTTTAACAAAGATATGTTGTTATGCAAGGAAATAGATTAAGTGGAGGTTCCCAGCCACTCGTCGAGTAATTATTTTGAATTTGAATAAAGGAAGCTCATCATGCTTTCAATCTTCTTCCCTTAGTTATATGTTTTGTTTTCAATAAAGGTAGGAATATTCATTGTTAGAATGTACACTAATCACATTTTCTCTATGAGCGCAGGATGTGGAATTCTATGGATATCTGAAGATGATCTCGCAAAGGTAAGTGCATTTACTTCTATGGATATTATCTTTTGAAGCAATCTGCCACTACATTTACTTAGCATGATTAAATGAATACACATTGTTCAATGCATTTCTCAGAATATCATTCAAAATCTTAAGACATGGAGTGGTCAGAATGAGTCATAATTACCGAGGATACCATATGTGTTGAATTTCTAATAAAAGGATGTAATACTTTATAAAAATGTCAAGTGGCGTTATTATTCAATGTGATAGGGTGTGTGTTGTACCACCCATTAAAACTTCCCATGCATACTGGTCCTATACAATTTTCACATCACTAATTTTGCATTGACTTGAGACAATTAAAAGATTACTGGTATATTTAAAATTGTCACTCGCTAAACACTTCCTAACAATTCTCTCGTGGGTTTAACACAACATTATTTTTCTATAAAACTCAGTAAGAATTTTCCTATGCTATGGGGAGAAAGAAGAAATCTTAGCCAGACTCCCTTGCACTCCACTACTCCAAATGTTGTAATTTCCCATGTATTTTATGATATTGGCTAGCCAGAATTTATTAGAAAATTCAAGGCTTGATGAAAAATAAGTCGATGAGTTACGATAAATTTTGAAGCCACCTACTCATGAATTAGGAAAAGAGTATAAATAAGTAGTCGGGTTATTTTTGACCTATCTCATTTACTTGTGATGATGGTATGAAGGCTATGAAAATGCTCCTCTTAAAGACCTAATTCCTCCTGTTTCATGAGGATGTCGAAGATCTTCCAGAGGTAATCCTCACCTCATATGGTTCTTAGAAGGGGATTAAGTGGGAAAGTTTGAATGGTATTTGGAAGGAAGTTTCTAAATGTGTTAAAAGGTACTTCATCTATGACAGAAACCATCTGTGCTCGTAGGGGATTCACTAAATATTTTAATTCATTTGAATAAAGGTTATATAAACCCTACACTAAAGGTGAATTTACCAGAATATTTAGCTAATTCAATCATTAAAGTGGGATAGAAATATAAAAATGGAGGTGGTAAGGATGCATTAAAACACCAAGGGATTAATAAATTTCTCTACTCACATCAAAGTTTTCACAGACTAAGAGAAGGATCAAACAAATAAATTTAGGGAGGGTTCCAAACCAAACATAATCAAGAAGGTCCCATCTCCCATTGTTGGACCTAAGCTTGAGTCGGCTTCTCAACCTTCACAGAAAATGTAGAGGAACATGGTAGGTCGTGGTAGTCCATCTTCTATGCTACAAAATTCTAAGGGTAAAAGCAGCTTACTATTTTATTCTTCTGTTTTGTTGAGGAAAAGAAGGTATTGTACTTTGCGAATCCCGAAGGTTCCCAAATAAAGTTTTTCATGATGATTATAATCCCATTATTGAAGATAAGGAAGAGGCTAGTACCTTAATTGTATTTGATGAATAATATAAATATGTTGCATTCACTACAACCATCCTTGTAACATAGTGTCCAGATATTCTCGTAGCTCAAAATTGACTCTAAGCTCAAAATACCTTCAAAGACTAAACACGTGACTCCCAACCCCAAAATTTGTTACAATGGAGATTGACAACCATGGGTTACATGGAGATGATAGAATAAGGTGTTATTTGGATGAAATTAACTCCCTAAATGAAAAATTAAAAGGTATGCAAGAAACAAATTCTGTATCTTTTCAAACCGCATTCACACAGAACTATAGAAAAGTTAGGGAAATTACTTTTTGAGGTAGCAGCGATTAGTAGTCTCAATAGACAAAAATATATAGGCCTTAAAGTATGGGATGATTTAAATTGGGTATCTTGTCATAATAAAGAGTTAAAAAGGAAAATAAAAAGTTAAAAGAAGAGATTGAGGTCGTGAAATGAGAAGAAGTTAGAATCTCTTTTAGAATCTATCTCTGCCCTTTGTCTTGTAAAATTTTGTTCTATAGAAAACCTTATTCTTCCTATAGTATGTTTATTCAAGATAAATTATATTCTTGGAAATTATTGAGAATGTGTAGTAAAGAACCTCATGAAGCCCCCGATGCAAAAACATTTCTATCAATTTATCAAAATAAGTACCCTTGAGATACAAAATCAAATGTGTGAATTTCACTCACAACATGCTAATCACCAATGTGCCTCGATTTATTTATTAATCTATTTGTGGGGAGATTTTTAGTTGAATGCCTTTCATTCATTTGCTAGAAACCAAATTACACTTCAAGGTTAAAAATGGACATCAGAATCAAACAACTTAGACCATAGATTCTACATTAGGCCTACCATTCACAATGATGTGGCCATGAAGAAAATTTCAGATCTCTTTATTATCATGCTAGTGTTGGGGAAAATACTTTAAATATTCTACTAAAATGTGTACGGGATTTTGAGGCCTATAGTTAGTGGAATTTTTGTGAAGAAAGACATGCTTGTGATAGAAAGGTGGGATATCTTAAATTTAATATCAAAAGGAGGGTTACCTCCTCATAATTTAAGTTGGGGTATGAGGCGAGGTGATGCACTTGTAACAATAATTCAACATTTATCGAAAAGGATGAAAAGCAATACACCGATGAATGTGTAGGAATACAGTGAGGCCACCTCTTTTCCTAATTCCAACTATTACCTAGTATAATAATGCTTCCTAGTCACATGATAGTTTCACAACTTAAGGGCAGGTGATTTCAAACACTCAAGGATGTAAGGGAGCCAGAAACAATATTCTAACTCAATTTGAGGAATATGACATGGTTCAATGTACTTGGCCATAAGGCACGGAAAACATGAGTTGCATTAGGACATGCAACAAGTAAAGTGTAGGGGAGATGATGAGTACATTATTTGACTTGTTTATATCATCTATGTGATTATTAATTTTTCATTAAACATGATTAATTAAGTGCATGGGGATGCTTTATATGGTTATATCCTAGTGAGTTCAATGCATTTTCCTTGTTCTTGTTCATGCAACTTGTTAACCATATAACTTCCCACTAATTTCCTTTGTGAGTGAAATGTGGTAACATGTGTAGGATAATGATGGAAATTTACTACCAATGCATGGAATTTTGATCAAGGAACCGATTCTATGGCCATCATGCATAGTGGAGGACTTGTTTCACCATTCCAACTATCCTATAGACATGAAGCATGTTTTTAGCATTTTTATATTATTCAGTAGGATTGTTGATGAATGAGTCTAGTGCCTATAACTATGGCATAATGTATAACTGTTTAAGCCTATATATAGGTAGGTCCTTGAAAATAATCACTCACCGCTAACACAAATACGTTGCAAGAACAACTTTAATTTTTTTATAGGTCATTGAGGATGTTAAATAAAATATTACTGAATCAATACAATAGATGTTGTTCTGAACAACTTGTGGTGTTGAGTTGAACTCTATCCCAAGGAAGAGAAAGGGAACAATGGTCCAGTAACTTTATATTTTATAAGATTTACATTTACTAGCAAGTTAAAGTCTAAATTATTTGATTTCAAATATTGGTTTGAAGTGTGAATGGTTACTTGAATTCAGTTACTTTCCTTGCTTTGATATATTTCAATCTTGTTGTTTCAATTCCCGATGAGTGTGTTATTTAAATTTAGCATTTCTATTTATGTTGAGTGTGTTATTTCAATTTAGCATTTCAATTCTAGTTGAGTGTGTTATTTCAATTTTATTTACTTTTGGTGTGTGTACTTCAATTCTAGATTAAGAATTTCCTTTCACAACATTTTTATTACAACACTGTCATTTCTGTAGATTAGTATTATGTTTCCATAGATTAACAGAGAATGAAGGAAAACTTAATAGACAACCCCCCAAAAAGGACCCAAAAAAATAAATGAATGCATAGGGCTTCATTGCATACAACCTAGGACACAACCCTAGTTTTATAATGACACTAGCAAAAGAACCTGTTAGTTAAATGATTGGAAAATACAATGAGCCATCACTTTTTTCAACTTCAGCTTTTTTCTGATTGTCTTCACACATTGTGAGTGATGTCCCATGTTCGCAACCCACTTTTTGCAGTGTATTTTATCTACTTTCTTGTTAAATTACATTGTTTTGTATATGCGTGTTTATCTTTTTTCATTAACAATTGCTTCTAGCCACCGTTGGGATGTGGCTAGGTTTCTACCAAGTACATTCCATCCTACATATTGGGTATTAGTTAGGTATGGGCTGCTCTTTTTGGGCACATCCTCCTAGTGACATCACATGCACCCCAAATGAGGGGTAATCTTTTAAGCCAATTAGTCACCCCCACCATCACCTAAAGTCATAGTTACACATAAAGTTAGCATAATCTACGCCTCTCAAATAGGGCATAGTATCCTGACTTGGTCCTTACTCCAAAGATGTACACTAATGCCTAGATATGTACTTGGATGCATATGAACTTTTTTCCCTTCCTGAGAGCCTATGACGAAGGCCAGAAACACATTTTTTCTCATATAAACTCGATTATTAATAGTTCACAGAGAAGTTGGCGCATACATGCACAATCCCACAATAATTAATACATAGTTTATTTTCCATTTTTTAAGATCAAAATGGATCGAAATGGATTGAACTTGGGCCACGATAGGACGACACCATCTATATTGGTGTATAAATTTGAGAAATAAATCGAGGATGGAGAATGACACTAGACCCTTCTTCATACACTACTTCTTTTTATGGCGTGAGATAGCCCAAAAACTCGTTTTCTTCTACAAAATCTTTGACCCTTTCTATCTCTTTTACTCATCATGGATTATGTGCACATGTTCCTTTTTCTATTTTTTTACCATTTTTTCACACTTTTTGCATACAATTTATAAATATGAATCAAAAGTTTTCTATATGCATATATTTGAATACTTGTTTAATATTCTCTTTTGTAGGCATGTAATTATGGGAAGTGATAATTGCACATCACCATACTTCAAGCAAGACATCAACAATAAAAACAATGTGACATTGATTCAATAAGTTATAATTTATGTTTATTAAAATCTAAATGTACATAACTGTGGTAAATAAAATACACTGAAATATGAATGTTAAACAATTTATTTGATTTTATAAATGAAGGGAAATGAAAGGGATAAATAACTTATCTTGATTTTCCTTACCTAGAAGTGAGCTATAACTAAGCCATATAATTAAATAAAAGAATATACCATTGCAAGAAAAAACATATAAAAGTATTGATAGGTGGAACTCGATGTACTAGGAACCCAGAGAAGGATGGGGGTAATTGGGGCATTCTGGTCTAAATTCTACGTACTCATGGTCTCTAGAAAAGGTTGGAACATGGTTCTAATATGATTGTTAGGTCTTCACACTTGGATCACAAACGTACCTGTAAACATGAAATGAATAAAGAACATGAAAAAACCTCAAATTTACATCAAATCCTTAAATTTTAAGAAAGAAAGATGCAAATGAGCGGTCATATCATTGTTAGCCACCAAAATGGTGGAATTACACTTGAGTGCTACACTACATCTCATATTCAATGTAGTTATGTGTGATGTTTTTGCAATAATAGTATTCTTAGTTAACTCTCGCACCAATGAAGCCAAGATAGCAAGAAATAGCTAAATAAAATGCAAATGAGTGGATAAAATAGTTAGAAATCCCCTTCCTATGCATTATATATGTAGGATGATGGCCTAAATGCAGTCCCTTTAATTATGTAGATAGTTAGTCCTTGATAGAATAGTACTCCCATATAATAGTATGTATATTGTGTTTATATAGGGATATCTTGTTTTAATTTTGACACCGATGACCCAAAATGCCAACTATTAGCTCGAGAGATGAGATGGAAAACCATAACTACCAACCTCAAATATCAAAAAATAAAAATCAAATACCAAGAGAGCAAGGTTTTCCAAGATGGACAAGAGTACCTGGTGCTATCATCTAACCCTCATCACTAGTGTTTAGAGAACAATGACAACATATGAGTGAAAAATGATAGTAGGCATCCCCGATCCCCTGACAAGAACTATGTGTATGAGTGAAAAGTGTGCAAGAGAAATAACAACAAAGAATAATAAGACAAATATATGGAATAAGGAATGGTTCATCAGTGAATAATTTTCTTATGTAAATTCCATATATAAAGAACAAAATTATAGGTATAATAATATTAGTAAGTGCGTGATTTTTTGTTTACATTTTCCCCCACTTTATGTTGGTGAGAAAAATCTTTGTAACAAAATGTAGATAGAGATGCATACCTAAGAAGTTGGGAGAATCCCATGTCACTAAAGTACGCAAAGAGTGTTGTATAAGTACATGCCAAATGATAACATATAAGGTTTGGAACCATGGATTAGCATGTTAATCCATGCGGTGTAATGAGACACGTGGGACCAATATGAAGATCACTAAGTGAGAGTGATGATTTTGTTATTGAATGGTTGAATGTTTCAAAAACATTTATGGAGATATGATGAGGAAGGGAGTGATAAGTTTGCAACCTAATTGCATTTTTATGAAAAACTAAGGATTTGGACATCTTGCTACAATAACAAGAGTGTAGAAGAGAGGTTTATCTATACTTTCCTACTTTAACTACATCCTCAAAAGATCTAGCCAATGTAGATGGGAAAATATCAATTTTTTTTAATTTTTGGATCCAAATTTTCAATCAAACATGACAACCCATATAAGAGCAATTTAGGAAAGGAAATGACCTCTCATTTTCCCCACTCCAAGGGTTTTTATGAAATGTGTATGTGTTGGATTCCATGTTAGCTCATCTAAAAGCACTCGAGAAATGTATAATAACTTGCCATATTAAGTCATCTAGAAAGTGGTGATATAAATAAAAATTTAGGTCATCTAAGAGGATAAATGCATTGTATTCATTTCGATTGATTGAATTTATTTTTATTGTTGTAGAGATTTAAGTGTATGTAATTGATTTATTGGTTACTCATGGAGAGATTTTACAATTATTTCACCAAGGTTAGGTCACTAGGGGGAATTTATAGAAAGTTATGTGAAATGTTGTATGGCTTATAATAATTTTTTATAATGATGGATTTATTACATAGTGGTGTAAGGGGAATTATAGGATGACCCCACTGCATTCCCCCTTTTCCAAATTAAGTAAAGGGGAAGTGATAATGAGAATGGACGCTGAGACGAAAGTGCGTGTAATAATGTAATGGATAATGCATAAGAGATATAGAAGACGTGTATGTATAATGAGTATAAAATGATGTCAAGGAGAAACATTGTGTGTGTAATTTGTATTATACCATCAGTAGGTAGGATTTTGAAAACATTTTGTATATGGGATAAAATTGGAGTAAGGATGCTAAAGATATGACTGAAATCATGAGATGGGCATTAGTTAGGGAAGCAATGTGTGTGAAGAATGACTATAGTAAAGTGAATAAAGGAAACTTACCATAAAGAGTAATGTGATAAAGTGATTAGGAAACTCTTTTGTCTTTTGTGCAAGTGTGATAGTGATCTCTGGGTGTGTGAGGATAATGTAAGTTAGAGCACAATGATTGATTTGATTCGAGATGGTGGCGACAATTTGGGCATAGAGTATCACATTAGAGATGGTAAGCGTGATTTTTTTCGAAAAATGTGTTAATATTATTCATTTTTATGATTTTTAGAAAAGCATATTTTTAAAATTCTTCATGTTATGGACTGGACAAAAGCGGTGAAGGAACTAATGACCTTCAGGATAGGAGTTCCAAGACTCGGGCATTAATGTCATGCTCCTGGCACTCCCGATCTTACTTTTGGGTGTCCGTGTCCAAAAGTGTGAGTTGAGCCCAGAGTGATGTAGATGTGAAAATTTATGTGTGTTGATGTTATAGGTAGGTGTATTTGGATATGTCTGATCTTCTAACACCATGTTTTTTATTGTGTGGTGTGCAATGGTATATTAATTTGAGAGAGTTTCATGGTGGCAACTTTTGGAGCTCAAATGTGCACCCGCCCCCGAGTCATTGACAACTCTGGATTTGAGACAACATGGGACTATCTCTAAGCTATGAGACCTGAACTAAGACAGACCTCTAAGAAGGCCAGCCTTCCTCCACCTACTTCTAATGCTAAAATAATCCTAGGAAGTGAAAGACAACTAACTGCTAATGCCAAGGGACTAGGGTAAAAGAGTGAGTGCATCAAATGAAATCCTAGACTAAGGAATAAATATCACCAAAAGAAGGGTTGGAGAGATTCTTAGTTAGTGAAAATGGAAGAAAATGAGGAAACGAAGGGTCACAGATACACCACAATCAAAAACTACCTTTAGATTCCCATCTTCATGGAGCACAACAGATGTGGAGCTTAAAGAGGAAAAGATATGCACAATACATCTGCAAATGTAATAGAAGGAAATAAAAGCAACACAACTCAAGATAACATAGAGATAAGCATGAAACACAAATTTTTATTGCTCAAAAGGATGCACAATCCATTAGAAAAGTAGATAAAAGGAAATAAATCCTTGCAGAATGGACAGATTTGAGGCCCACAACTCATTAAAATAGTTTAGGAACAAAGTTAGCAGATTTCCTTTACAATTCTCATAAAATCCCCGAAAATGAGGGGGTCCATTAAATTGTATAGGAAAATTTGTGCCACCTACCTTCAATTAAATCCTCGATGGTGGTTGAAATACCTCAACTAATTCCATTAATTTTAATTACTCATATAGTGGACCACTAGGCCGACAATCATATTTGAGTTAGAGGCCACCGTAGTGCCCACATTTTACACACACAATTACAATAGTAAAATACCGTGGATTTTTTTTTTTGACTTACATTGCTCACTACACACAACACCGCAAGGGATCCAAGGATAGAAACTCAACTCGCATACGACAATCACATAAGTCATCGACTCACATAGAAACAATAGGCATGTTGATGCCACACTTCTCCCAATGAACGAATACTAGCATTTCCCCAACCACAAAAAGAAGACTCAAGGATAGGAAAACCACAACACATCTTTCCTTAATTGTATTTTAGTTACAATTAACATTCCAAGAACATTATTGTGCAAGGATAAATTTCTTGATTTTCCACCTACAACGATTCTTGAGTTCTTTCTCATGGTTAAAATTACCGTTCGACCCTTTTAGGCTAGCTTCTTAGTCTTTACAAAATTTTCCATAACTTGCATACTAATTTGGCATAATTCAAATGCATATACAATACTTAACTACCTTGTTCTTATGTTAAGAATATTCTTCTTGGACATACATTCAACGTCTACCTTTTTACTCTTACCACTCAAGTGAATGTGACTTGGTGTCCATATAGCGATATTAGGATTTAACGGAGATTTAAAATGCAAGATAACTTTTTTTACTACAAAACATTCCTTAATCAGGGTTAGTTATTTCCCTACCATAGTTATTCCAATTCAATGAATTGAGGAATACCATTGTGATTTATATATGTATTTTGTTCTCTCGAAGGTTGCTCACACCAAGAACAATTCATATTATTTGAAACAAAAGAGTATGTTTAATTGAGTCATAAGGTCTTCAAGGGTGGCATTATTCCAAACCTCAAATCTCATCTTTACTCTTATATGTTTTATTTTCTACGTCACATTATGGTCTTATTTTTAGCATTGTCTTGAAAAGGAGTTACAAAATGTTCGTCTAACCTCTTGAAGACATATATGATTAGGAGACTTGCAGCTACACACGAACCCTAAGTTAACATCCAAATCAACAGAGTTTTAGATTAATTCCAACTTCACCTAAGGGTCTACCCTTCAACTATATATGAGTTTTAAGTGAGAGGAGAAATTTATACTAAACCACCTTCCGTAAAGGACCAAGGTGCTATGTTGAGAGAAACAAAGGTATCAAATTTAGTTGAATAGAGCTAAGGGGTTCATTAACAAGAGTGTAAGACCTAGAACAACTAAGTCACAACCTCCGTCTATGTCACCTAGATCCAACAGGGTTTTCACTCGATGAAGAACTTTAATTTCAAATTTATCTTTGGATGACAAGGTAGGTCCACTAGGCTATGAAGGAAGAGTTAGCTCTACACACTCCAAGAAAATTTTGACTATGTCACCCCTATCAGATGGGTTTATGACAATGTCACTAAACATACTGACTAAGATGATAAACCCAATTCTTGGGTCCTTGTTTACTCAAACTAGGAGGTTCCATCGAGTGCTAAGTTTAATTTCTTTCTATGGTTTTCAATGTATTCTAGGGCAAAAGTATCACACATGAAACCAAGTTTTGCTCCAATATTGAATAGGGGTAGAGTGTTTCGATTAAATCTCTTTATTACATTTACAAAGTATGAATGTATAATATGACTCATTAATCATTTATTGAACACTAAATACGCACTACAAGATATTACTTCAGATTCATTTACCTTATATAAATATCAAAACTTTTTACCATGTGTACTATAAATCAAATTGATCTATGATTAAATATACAATTCCTAGATGTCCTCAATCTAGCATCTCATACATAGCAACAAATTATCAAATATAACAGTCTGTAACATGAGACAACATTATACATTTATTCATTTAACAATGAACTATATAAATTACAAAGATAAATAAATGAATTACACATCACCTTTTCATCGTCATTCTTTCATCCTGTAAAACCATGTGAGCATGATATCAATGATAAATCACTAGCATGGCATCCACCCTAATCTAACATAATTATCATTTTTCAATTTCCCATTTACATATGATAGTAATTACAATTTGCAATCAAAATAAAAGGTTTAGAGACATGTATTCATTACATTTCATTTTATTTCATTTTGTAACCGAGAGAGAGAAAACGAAGGGAAGAGAGAGAAAACACCATTTGTCAAAAGTTATATTTCACACAATAAGTTACACTATAGAGTTTTAAACAGTTATTTGCATGTGTTAAAATTTTCCACTGGTGGTTTGGCAACCCGACAAGGGTCCCGCAGCTTTCTATTTTTACACTTTATCACTAGCTACAAAACATTCAAAACGGCTTGAGGCTAAGAAACCACTTCTAAAAGTTATCTTCCGATGAGAACACACACCACGATTAACTCTCTACGTGTCCCTAGATATACCAAGAGTTCATAAAGAACTATGTAATTGGGAAAAAGTGAACAGCCATTTGGCGGCTAGTTTTCCGAGGCCACCGGTCATAGTTGGGCCAGTGCAAATTAATGTAAAGTTAGCTCGAGGCTCGTAAAACCACATCCAAAAATAACGTTCGATGGATGAGAACGCAATGAGACACTTCCTACTAGTTCCCCTATATAATATGAATTCATTAGAGTGGACAGATCGAGAACTAGAAAACCATTTTCAAACGGCGACAACTTTTCTTCAGAGCGACAAGTCAAAATTAGTCTAGTTTGACCTCATCAAATGAAGGACCGAAGGCCTACAAAATGGTTTTGCCAAACTATCCAGAAAAGTGTTTTTCCCTAAACTAAAAGTTCCATGCAATTGTCTAGAAACACACGAGAGGTTTGTGAATATGGGAAATAATTTCTCTATCCAAAGTTTCAAATGGCGGTTCAAAACGCAAGCCAACTTTCTAGATTTGACAACTTTCTACTACTATAAATCGTTGTAACAGGCTCTATAAGAGCATAAAAAGAACGCATGTGTTCATTCGGGTCATTCCAGAGGTCAAGGTGACTCCTTAAACAACAAGGTAAACAAATGAAGCTTAACATCTTGTTTTCAGTGAGTTACGAAGGGTACTTAATGAGTATCCGAAAATGCAAAAATTAACTATTTAAACCGAGAGATGGTAAACGTTGTTACTTTGAAAGTCAATTTTGTCTAGTCGATAAATCAATTTTGTAGAGATCCAGCTTGGGTAGGAATTTTTCTACATCACCTCGTAATCAAGGTGGGAGTTTGTGTTTTAATGCAAACAAGTTATTTTGACATCATGAGTTACGACATGACATTTCACATTGTTTTGAAACGATTTGAAATAAATGATTAATTGTATTAGAATCCTAATATTTTAAAATTATATTAAGTTGTAAACGAAAAACTAAAATACGAGAGTTATGAAAGATGAGGGGAGGTGAACCATGCCTAGAAATGAAGCCGGTTGAAACCGCAAAATTCAGTTCAACATCTCCTTACGCATTTTACATACCACTGCACCATTCAACACACGTCGTCCCACTCGAGGCTCCACCAGAAATCTCCACGCATCTAGACAATATGACGAGGGCAGGTTATAGTCAAAGCTAAGGCATATGTGCCCTCTACCACCGTGAAATCCTTTGCTTGAATTCCTTGATTTGTGCTAGGTCCTATCCATGTGCATCAATCCACTGCACTTTCCTCTTCCTCTTACAATCAGTACCATGTTCATTGTGGCTTCCATCCTCTGTGCTTGCTTCAAATGCACCGGGCTTTTTCATACTACTTCATACACACCTTCGTAAATAGCTTTGACATCATTTTCCCTATTTTCCGCCAAGGGGGCTAAAATGGGAGAGGCAGGTGGTCCCATTGGTGAGCCATCCATATCCCCATTAGAAGAGGGATGAACAACATCCACCTTTAATGATGGTGATCCAACTTTCCTAATGCCCTTAGAGGAAGAGCCGCATGAAAACCCAACAGGGGCAAAACCTTGGGGTAAGATATTTAATAATGAAAATAGATGTCCTGGCTTAGGTACAAAAGGATTCTTGGAAAACCTAGCCACATGATTGCTTAAAGGAAACCACTCCTTAGGCGGATTTTCATACGTATGAACGTAAACTTCATACAAAATTTTCTTACTATGTATGAGCTCCAAATAATCTGAACAAATTCATCGCAGTCATAAGCACAAGCAATAAGGTTATCCTTAGACATTATCTCGAATGCTTTCTCATGTTTTACATGTGTTTTCTTTTAACGAAGAAACCTTCCATGCTTGTACACAAGAAAAGAGACTCATTCTACACTAGAATTAATTCTCATCCACCTCTACGCAAGCTCACAAAATAGCCCACACGACTGCCGCAAAAGCGGGTGAGTAAGTCACTAATCACAGTTAAAGCATATACATTAATTAAAACAAAAATACTATATGCGGCAACAACCAAAGGACAAAGGCATTTCATACTACACAAAAATCGTGCACCAATCCAATGCGCACAACCTCCCTAATCGCTCTTTCACCCAAAGCACCATGCAATCCATGGGAAAGGTGCATACCCACCACCAAAAGATTTTTTTTTCGTAGAGTAGATAGATTTTTTTTTTTAAGTTTCACATGGGAAGGCTCATTGATTCTCTAAAAACAATAGTGGTTAGAAACTTAGGATTCCAAATAAAATGTTTGTATTATTATGCCAAGAAAATTGACAGGATGTAGGCCCTTCCACCCGCCACTCTTGACAAAGGCATCTCATTGTCTTAAATTGAGGGGGCATTATAGCCACCTATCCACTGAGCCGTAAAAATTGAGTGAGTCATCTAACCTCATTACTGTCCAACCTGGGAAGGTTGGAATACCATCTAACTTCATAGCCGTACATCACCTTGTGGTCACTGACAAACCTGATGGTTACCATCTCTACCTGTGGGCCCTCTAATTAGGGGTAGACGCGTCATATATTTATTTCTAGTTCAACTAATAGGGTTGGACGTCGTCTAACCCTGTGTAGTATAATGTGCCTCCCGACCATCCTCATAGTTGACCAATTATTGGGTCCACCAACCATGCATCTAACCCTATGTTGTCCAATCCGATGGGGTTGGATGTCATCCAACTTATTTACATACCATCCAAACAAAGTGAGCCACCACCGAGCAATGGGCCAACCATCCTATGACATACCTAGGGTTGAATGCCATCCAAACTATGACCCATCAAACCTTGTCTATATGCTCCTTTGTCGACAAATCGTGGCCGCCTGCACTCCACGACCCATCCATCCCAATGACCCATCTAACAAATGTACATCTTCCACTCGACCAACATAGGCATCCAACCAGATTGACCAACTCAACTGACCAACCCAGCCAACCAACCAAATGAAATTTTCCAATTTCACAATGAACCTAACAAACAACTCAACCATTCACCATGACTCACCAAATCACCATGAATTAAGATAAAGCATAAGTTGTATTTCTCTCTTAATCTATGGGGCTGAAATTTGACTTGTGTCTAAACATCACAAGCCCGTACTTCAAATTTTGAATAGGTTATCCAAATTTGTATGGATGAAAATTTGGGATAATGGTTTAATGACTGCAAGTGGACATCTCGCCGCTAGATGGAAAGACTAGCTGCCTCTAAGTATCCATTGGGCATGGAGTCATCATACACATGAATTTTTTTATCAAGTCGAAAATTCTCCCCTAAATTGTTTTGAAGTACTACATGGATTGGTACTGATTTAGAGTTGCAATAAAACCTTCCCTAAAATAGAAAAAGTGCAAGATCAACGAATTCGGAACTATGTACAAACATGAAAGATCATATATGTCTGAAATGGAACATATAGAGTGTGCAAAAAAACTTATCTAAAAGCATACCCAAACTACCAAAAAAAATATGTTGTAAGAACTTAGAGGAATTGAAAAATAAATGTTATGTACAATGATGCAACAAACTGTCTTAATGAAAATGCTTAAGATAAATCTCATTGACTGGGATTGTAGTTCATAACCATCAAGATGAGTAAGCTCAAAATAATTTACTTCCTTGCAAGTCAGTTTGTAATGGTATATGGACCACTCCAAATTGCATCAAACTTGGAAAGTCTTCTTGGTTTGGCCTGTCAAGATGCCACTTCAAAACCAAATCACCAACATCGAATCCCTAAAACTTAGTATTTTTATGAAACCATTTCTTGTTGATTTTTTAATGTTGCCCTAACTTAAAATTATTAAAATTCCTTAGTTATTCAAGCTCTAACAACTCCGCAATCTTGATTTCTCTCTGATCAGCCCCTTCAAATTCAATTTGTTGGGCCAATTCAAACGAGGGAAGCTCCAATGACAAAGGCAGTCTTGATTCTTTTCCATAAACCAAATTGCATGGTGAAGTACAAATTACCTTTTTCATGGAAATCATGTCAGCCTAAAGAGCATTCCTCACCTTTATGTGTCATTCCCTTTTATTGACATCCATTTTTCTTTTCATAATCCTAATTACATTCTTGTTAGTATATTCTTCCAAACCATTACCTTGTGGGTAATAATTGGAATAAGTTTTCAAATAAATACCAAGTATTATAGCCCAATTAGAGATTTTAGATCCCCTAAAAGCATTTTCATTAAATCAGAAATTAAGGTTTATAGGACACCTAACCTTTACACTATCTCCTCAATGAAGTCAAGAATAACTGATTCAGCCACTTATTTCAATGGTACAACTTCAGTCCACCTTGTGAAATAATTTGTGGTTATTAAAACCCATTTATGGCCCACACTTGATGGAGGGTTGACCATGCCTATAAAATCATGCCCCCACCGAGAAAAAGGCATATATTCTTGAATTGTATGTAAAGAAAGAGTTGTTAACCTATTTTTCCAGTGAATAAGGCACAATCTTTACATTTTATGACCCATTTGTGAAAATCAACAAACAATGTGGGCCAAAAATATCCTTCTCTTAGAATTTTCATTGTTGTGGATTTGGCTGAAAAATGACCATTGGATAAACCACCTTGAAATTCATCACATATTCTCTTCATATCCTCTCCTTCAATGCACCTAAGTAGGACTTCGTCAAAACTTCTTTAAAAAAATACCATCCATGAAAACATAAGGGATGGACTTTGCATTGTTAAACGTCTCTTTTTTGTTTTACTCAAATAAAAAGGGTATGCACCTATAGATAAAAAACTAATCATCTTACTCATCCAACTATGACCATTGGTTGCATGTTCCTCATTGTGATGAATTTCAACATCATGCAAAGGTTGGTTACTCATAAACGAGGTATCTTTATCACCTTGAGTATCTAAAGCAAGCTTCTCACATAACCCTCTCCCTCTTACCAATTTTGTAGCCTTGATGGTCACATCATATTCCATGATCATTTTCACCCATATGGCTATTTTGTCATTAATATTTACTCCCATTATAAAATATCTCACACTAGAATGTGAGACATAAACCTTGATGTGATTGGAGGAAAACATGCTCCTGAATTTCTTTAGAGCTCTCATGATGGAAAACACCTATTTTTAAATGTGATTATACTTTAATTCATATTATTTTCGTGTTTGACTAAAGTAGGTGATTGGATGGTCCATCCCTCCATCATTTTGCGTTGTCAAAAATATCTATACTAGCATCATCTCCATATGCATACAAAATAAAATCCTTACCATAGTTAGGATTAACAAGTGTAGGAGTCTGAGTAATTTCCTTCTTGATTTTCTCAAAACTTTCTTTTCCCTCCACCGTCCATTTGAAGGCTGCATATTTCTTTAGCATTATGGTGATGGGCTTGACAAGTCTTTGCAAAAATAGGAATAAATCTCCTAACAAAGTTGATCTTTCCAAAAAAGGATTACAAATATTTCTTATGAGTAGGTGACGAGAGATAGGATGAATGATATTTTGTCTCAATCAATGGCTTTTGAAATAATATGCCTAAAAATATTACCCCTAGAAAAAAAAATTACACTTCTTGGGATTAAGATACACCCAAATCTCTATATTTCTCAAAAACATTCTCCAAATGACTCGATATGATCCTTTCTTTACTTTGAGAAGATGGTAATATCATCCAAGTAAACAAGGATGAACTCATTAATGTAACCCTTGAAAGAAATATCCACTACTATTTAAAATGTGGTACCGACATTTGACAAGCCAAAGGGAATATGTACCCCATTTATTTGTAAATGTAATTTTAAACTGATCTTTTTCCCTACCCTTGATTTCATTAAAGCTCTAATATTTGTCCAACATGGAAAACCTTTCTACCCCTGCAACGTTTTGCAAAATTATCTCCATAGAGTGTAGAGGGTAGTGGTCCTTCAGGGAAGATTTTTTTAAATCATGAAAATAAACACAAAGTTTGATTTCCCATTCTTTTTCCTCACCGGGACGAAATTGGACACCCAAGTAGAATATTTGATTGAAAAATTATTCTGGCCTCAATGAGTTTGGATAACTCCTTCCTCATGAGGGGTTCTATTTTAGGGTTGACCGACCTTTACTTCTTCCTTACTAGCTTGACATTGGGATCAAGGTCTATAGAATGTTGCACAATATTTGGATTAAATTCTTTCAGATCCTCATAGTCCCAAGAAAATACATCACTAAATTTTTTACACAAGGAAACAAAATCTTGTTTCTAATTTTCATCACATACCTTTACCAATAGAAGATATTTTTCTTGTGTAATGGTGACTAGCTAGAATTCTTCTTGCTTGGGTGCCATATTCTTTTTAGACCCTTGAATTCATCATTTGTGCCAAAAATATGCTCCAAAGTAACCAAAACTTTAGCAACCAATTTATCTTTAACTGAATAATCTTCTCACCATAAATTTCCTACAAATAAGATTGCATATTTGATGAAAAATCAACCTCACTTTGGATGAACTCAACAATTTTTTTATCATTATCAAAAACTTGTTAGCTGGTTTCATTGCCTGGAATAGATGGCCTAACCACCATTTCAATGTGTTGTACATTTCCCTTGATCAAACCCTCAGTAGGTGAGAATTATGATCTAAGTGCCATCATCTGATTTTCTTCTTTGTTTAACTTTATTAGTATCACCTAAAAATAAAGAGTATCAAAGCTCTCCAAAAATCCTATACTTTATGCCTATAAGATTTCAATAGATTTATTTTTGTAGCACACTTTCCTGTGACCTTTGAATTACCAATTCTCTATCCCGAAAACTTGTAACATTTTAATTTTCCTCTTTTCAGCAATCAACAAGTCATGGACCAATGCTTCATATTCTTCCACATTATTGGAACATGCAAATGTAACCTATGGGAAAATAAAAAATTTTCCTCCTTAGGTGAAATCAACACAACACCTGCTCCAACTCCATTCCTACTCCTAGAACCATCAAATTGTTTTTCCATAATCCTAAAGCCTCTTCTTCTCTCTCGTTTTTAAGCATGATGGGCGAGAAAATTCTTCTTCAAGAACACAGTAAGTACCTAGACCAGTTTCATAGGCTTTAAGTTCTTCATCATAGGGATCAAAATTATTATCTCTTTCAGCCCATTCATCTAGCAATAGGTCTGGCATGGGAGGAGGAGTAAGTTGTTCTTCTGAAACTGAATCTTGTTCCTGATTTTGTAGGATTAGATAATTTTATTTGATAAGGGTGGGGTCATATGACTCAATATGATAAGAAAATATAGGTTCAACTTGTATGGTAAATCTGGTACCATACCTAGTTCTCAAAAGCATGTGAGTCCAATCTGAAGACAAATAACCACCCACTTTGGTAGTAAAATCCCTTGAAAAACAAATGGAAAAATTGGAGGCAATTCAATGACCGATATATCATGGGCTATGGTTAGGCTTGATCAGTCATGAAGGGTTAATTTCATATCTTTAGTGACTATCAAAACCCTAACAGTTGAGTCATCAAACCGCAAAACACCTTTAGTAACAGGGTTGTACTCTAGACCTAAGACATCAACAATTTTCTTTGGCATAACTGAGGTACTAGCACCTAAATATATCATACAATTATGGACTAAGTGCTTACCCATGATCAATGACATATAAAATGGTGGAGTTTTTATGAATTTACTTACTTGTTTCTCCTTTGAATGGAAAATATTAACAATAACAAGAAACTTTTGAATGACTATGTCAACAAGGGAAAACTACTTCAAATCTTCACATAAGAGGTTCCTTTGCGATGTGATAGCCAAATCATCCCACCTTGTAACATTTAAATTCATCCTCTTTATTTAATCTACAATGTTTAAGGGGAGACCCATACATTTATGCAATTGTGGTATGGTGTTCTCCTTGCTTTACTATTGAAATTTTGGAAAAAGCGCTTGTGGTTTGGGAGTGACTTCCTTGCTAGAAGCCTTGGTTGTTTCAATTTTTCCCATCAACCTCCTTTTCCTTGTTAAAAATACTACCATGATTAGAGGAAGATACACACTATGATTCAAACATTATGTCCTTAGACTTGGTATTGTCAACAAATGTCTCGATTTAAGGCACAAAAATATTTAGCTCCAAAGAACATAATATTTGCATCTTCATTAGCTTCGAGTTCCTTCCACATTAGAAGTGTGTGCCTCAACCAATTGATATTTTTGATTGGAAGAGATTTGAATCATATATGCATGTACATGCAATTCCATTTCACAAACTTGTTAATTGTGTGGTAGATTGCAAGAGAAACACCATTCTATTTATTGAATGACATTATTCGGCATAGAACTAGAAATTGACTAGAATAGGTAACGAGGAGATGGTTGACCAATAAATGGTACAAGTGGAAGAAAGGTTTTTCGGTCCTGCCATCTATTATTCTATTGATTTTTCTATACATTTGATTTTGTTGATTCTACCGATAACCTTGATTGAAGCCTTGGCTTGAAGACTACCCTTGATTCGAATAAATTATATATGACTAAAATGATTGCTTTTCCGGTGATATAAAGTTTTGAAAATATTCCTTATCAAGGATTTTATGTCTTCATCCTCTTTTTTCTATGCAAGAGAGTAGAATGTAGATGCGGTGGGCTAGGATTTTTCTCGAAATATAGTAGGCAATGGAAGGTTGAGTTGCTTGGGATATCTCAGGGTAGAATGGCATAAATGGCCTAGGGGCTAACTTTCTATCTTGAATCAAACAATTTTAAGCCCTAATGGCTATATCATATACACTCGACAAGGTTGTGTTTCCCATAGATTGAATCATAAAAGAAATATTAGAATTTAATGCCTTTAAAAAATATAGGAATGCACCTTCAGTAGATGGTCTTACTTGGGCTGGAATTCTCTCCCAAGTTTTGTGAAATATAAAATTGAAATCTATCATGAGCTCATTTGGATCCCTCTTAATAGTCGTTAGCTGCTTGAGAAAGGAAATATTATCATCCTTTTCTCCAAATTGATTGTAGAGAGTCATCCCAAGTTGAATCCAATTAGTAATTTACCCTGTTATAAGACTCCTGAACTATTTCAAAGATATACTATTGGATGAAGAGGCCAATAGCATAATAGCTACATCTTGTTCAACAATTTGATGAATAGTACAAACATTTGCAATGTCTCGGATATGATCTTCCAGAGTAGTCTGATTCTCCCCAGTGAAGAAAGGGATGCTCTTAAGAGAAGATGTTGGAATGGGATTGTTGACATTGAGGGTAAGAGGACTGCTGCCAGTAAAATTGACAAATCCCAAATTTTATTACTCTGCCATTATAATAGGTCTGATAACTCTAGTAGATTGCAAGAAAGGCCTACCAGGAGGTGGAGTGGAGAGAGTCATGTTTGGTGGTGAGGGTGACCTTTGAATAGTTCTTCCTCTTCTTCCCCTTCTAGGTGATAACTGTAGATACTCAAAAGCTCCCTCCTCTGCTATTTTGGACCTTGTCTGAATTCTTCTCATGAATCTGGGAACTAGCATTGATGAAACCTAATGATTTAAAATATGGATTTACTATATGTGTCACACAAAGCCTCCAAAGGATAAAACTTAATAATTCACACACTAATACCTAACGATGAAGAAGTTATAAATAATAAAAATCTAACCTCGAGGTCCCACCAAGCATGGAAAAACTATTGGAGCTCAAATGTGCACCAGCCCTTGAGTCATTGAAAAATTAGGATTTAAGACAACATGGGACTATATCTAAGTTTGTAGGACCTAAACCGAGATAGACCTCCTGGAGAAGTCGGTTCCTCCACCTACTTATAATGCTAAGGTAATCCTAGGAAGTGAAAAACAAATAAGTACTAATGCCAAGGGACTAGGGAGAAATATTGAGTGCATGAAATGAAATCCTAGACTAAGGAGGTCATAACATCAAAATAAGGGTTGAGAGATTCCTAGTGAGTGAAAATGGAGACTAAACGAGGAAAGGAATGGCTAAAAGATGTGCTAGAATATAAAGCACCTTTATATTCCCATCTTCGTGGAGAACAATAGATCTGCTCTACAAGAGGAAAAGATATGCACAATACATCTAAAAATTTAATAAAAGGCAAGAAAAACAACACAACTCGAGTGAGGGGCAGAGATAACCAAAAACACACTTTTACTTCACAAAAGGATGCAAAATCCATTACAAAGTAGATACAAGGAAAAAATCCTTACAAAATGGCCATATCCAGGGCATTTAACTCACAAAAATAAATTTTGAAACAAATTTGGTAGAGTTCCTTTACAATTATTAGAACCCCCAAATGAGGGATTCCATTACATTATATAGGAAAATTTGTGCCACCTACCCTACATTAAATACATTATAGAATTTGAACTACCTCAACTACCACCATTAATTTCCTACTGCAAGTGAAATTTTGTTGATGACCCATCTAACCATGAGGCTAGCAATCATATATGGGTTGGGTGTACACCTATCCATTGAGCCATACAAATTGAGTGAGCCATCTAACTCACATGTTAGCATCGAACCCGGGAAGTTTGGATGACCATATAACTTCTAGGTTGTACATTTCCTTATGGTCACCGACCAACCTCATGGTCACCATCTCCATCTATGGACCATCCAACTATGGTTGTTTTATGCCGCCTATTCTTTTCTCATTCAACTAATTGGTTTGGATGTCTTCTAACCCTATGTCATACCATGTGCATCCCTACCATCCTTATAGTTGACCGGATATCGTGCCGACTAACCATTCATCTTACCCAAGTGCGTTAGACTTCATCCAACTTTTTCGCATCTTGTCCAAACATGGAGCCACCACCGAGAAATGGGCCAACCATCCTATGTCATACCTAGAGTTGGACATTGTCCATCATATGACCCATCCAACCTCAGTATATATGCACTTTCACTTAACAACCCCGCCGATATACCCATAACCCATCCATCCTAGTGACCCATCCAACCAAGCCATACATCCGCCATCCGACCAACCTAGGCATCCAACAAGACAAACCAAATCAACCGATTAACCCATACGACCAACATGTTTACATTTTTTAATTTCACAATGAACTCCGACCAACAACTTGACCATTCGGCATGGATATCTAGACCAAGTGTGCTAAGCCAATACACAAACTGTCTTTCTCTTTAATCTTTGAGGCTAAAACTTGATGGCTATCCGAACATGGCAAGGCCATACTTTAAATTTTTAATAGGTTATCCAAATTTTTAAGGATGAAAATTTGGGATAACAACCACCATTTGATTACATTTATAGGATTAGGTTTGTCAAATAAGGATTGGGATGTTCTAGACCATGTCAACATACGAACATAGAAACTATACCAGATGTGCTTTCAAAATATGCCTATGATCACAACTTTGTGTGAGAGATGGTGTTTAGATGTTTACACCTTTTAGTTATCTATGGGGAGGTGATGAAGTTACACTAGAGGATGTGTATCACATATTGGGATTACCCATTGTTGGTGAGGGGTAGAGGTTATGAAATTAGATGATATAAAAAGAGAGATGAGGGCCATAAGGTGGTATTTTGTGGGGAATCAAGTTCTTATCGAGGCATGTATTATCCTAGATGTTATACTAATATAATGGGTTCCGTGATTGTAAAATTTTATTACTGTTGTGATAGTGTCATTGATTATAGTCGAGGGTGGTGGTGTAGGCATGTTATATAAGATGCATGTTATATATCACTTTGGATAGAAGAGGAGATTGCTAGGTATGTTTGGGCATGATGTGTGTTGACCACTTGTACAAGGATTTATAAAGGTTTACATAGGAATAACATGGTCATGGTATTGGGGCTACAACATTTCTCCATGTATCACCCTATGAGCATATTGCAGTATTGAGGATAGTTCTTTGAGATTTTGGAGAGTGTGTAAGGAGAGACATATTTTTCAGGAGGTGGGTAGGTGTGTGTTGGAGGAAGATGGATACAGATACCTATAGAGATATGATAGATTGTATGGGTCAAGAGGCCGTGATATGGAGGCTCTACCATGATTACGGAGTATGTCTAGATGATGTACTAAAGTTACGATCTATACGATGGAAGATGTCGTTCGAGGATTGATTTCTATGTGAGGATGAGTTATTTTAGGTTGAGTGGGTTTCAAAATAGTTTGGTATGGCCCAAGACATGCCCCTAGAGCCATATGTGTGTTTTAGAGATATTAGGGCACCAAGGAGAGTTGGAGAGATACCGGTGACCGATAGGAAATTAGTTAACCTCCACCAAGACAAGGCCGATATGTCGATAGAGCTAGTAAATGTGGATGGCGTAGGGATAACTGAGGTATATATTGCATGGTTGGAATCAAATTGGTGGGTGTATTTATTTAGTAGTGTTTAGGGAAGCAACGAGACCATCACCACGAGGATTGAGGGTAAGCACCCGCCTGAAAGGTGGTGAGCACAAGAATAATAGATCATGAGTATTTTCATAGTTATGTCTTTGTATGATTTGTTACTTGGTTGTGTAATGGTCATTGTTTTCTAATATGTTTCTCTTATGGTTTTAGGTGATGCCTATTAGTTTTTATTGTGGAAAATCTATGCATACATCGATATGGAATGTGCTGATTGACATGCTCACGGGTGGAGGCATGTTATACCATGTGGATGATATTGTGGATGAGTATACCCATTTATTCTATCTAGTGATGATCAGAGAAGTGACATGTTTCGTCTTCTTGAGTGAGAGAGAGGTGGCACATGAGGAGACACAATGAGCTAGAGATGTGGTGGTCCTTTTGCATAGGATGTATTTACACATTTCGTGGAGCTGCGAGTCACTTTAGAAATTAGTTGATAAAGGATACACTACTTTGTGGGTAGGTAGAGAGGTATAGAGGTCATGATAAGCAACAAAGAGTGAGTAGTGAAGCTTCTAGTTATAAAAATCTTGCATTTACAGAGAGCGATAATGATGATGAGATTTGAAATGTATTATTGTGTTGATGTAGGGACCTCCCTAGTGATGAGATGTTTTGTAACTATGATTGTAAATTATATATATATATATATATATATGAATTTATTGGCATATTTTATTTGATGTATATTGATGTGATTCTTATGTATGACTCATTGGCTTGTTGTTTCTTATATAATTCTTTACGTTTTTATTAGTGTTCATATTTGATGAATGGATTCATAATGCATAGTTATTGAATAACAAGTAATGTAAATTATAATAGATAATGTAAGTAATATGATTACAAATATAAAATTGTGATGAATGATTGATGATGTGTAAAATTATGATGTGGTCATATGTTAGTATGATGAAGATGGGAAGGGTGGAATAGTGATTCCCCCGGTTTATAGATGATGAGGATCATTTGTATAATACCCCTCGGTAGTCATGAATGAACTATAAAGCAAGAGTGCATCATCGGGAAATGATTTGATAATGTGTGCTAGATGAATCAACAAAACATGTGAAGAGAAGTTCTTATTGAAATATATCCCTCAACACCATGTAAGAATCATAAGAACATGATTACATCATCAAGGGAAAGGTGATAGAAATCACCTACCAAAGAACAAGCCGGTGTGAAGTGGTGAAGGCATGTGGAATGAAAGTAGCATGAGTGTATGAGCTGAATCCGAATGCTATGTGGAGCAAGATAATGATGGGTGATGGAGTGGGAGGAAACATGAATACCGAGGGTTGTGGAATCCAATGTGTAGTAAGAGCATGACGTAACAGATGAGATGGTGTAGTGATCGATGCATGAGATGGAGAACATGCATGAGTAACTACCTTTGTCGAAGGATGAGAAATGACCTTAAAACTAGATGAAGGAGATAAATGAATTGGAATGACAACACAACTAAGTGGTAGTGGATATTTTGACCACTCATGGGAGTAAGAACCAATGGAAATGACCCCCATTATCATCTAGTTGTTTCAAGTGATCATGGGGCGAATAAATATTGTTTCTATGGCCATTGATATGGTGATAGTTGCAATAAGGTTTATCACACTAGCATTGTAAGCAATGTTGTCGATGGTGCTAGTTAGAATATAATCAAATCAATCACTCATCAAGTAATGTATGTAGCACATCATAAGGTCTAGCATGATGAGATAAATGTAATGGTCCTCAAAAATAGGTGTATAACTCTAAGGTCTAGCTTGACACGGAGTATGAGATGGTGGATGCTTATGTAATTGAGTAAACTGAATTTTTTTTTGATATGGAGGAGATGGAGACCATATAGGACACCCAACAGATTGAAGCAAAGAAGAAATAGATGATGTAACAATAGTAATAATAAGAGGATCTATAACATGTGTAGTGATGAGATCTTGATCTAGATCAATCACCCTATAGCATAAAAGCGTGAATGATTTGCATGTGTCCTATTGCAATCATTGTTTTTAGGAAAGAATCAAGCCACGAAAAAAAATTGCTTCTCTAATTCAATAGGATGAAATAATAGCCAGTGCATGAAAACATTGAATCGTAAAATGTAATCCATGATAGGTTGTATTTTTCACTAGGTAGATGATCATATGTGAATCTAGGGTCATCGTTTACTATGAATCGATAGAGAAAATATTCTTCGATGTCACAATAGGTACTAATATATCCAAAGGGAAGATACATGTACCATTAAAGAGTGTTATCAGTAATACTATAGTGAAAGGATTTGAGCAATAGTCAATCATTAGAATATGAATCCATAGCTATATGGTAATGCTTGAGATGTAAATATGGATTTCCAGTACCATCAAAAAAAGAAAATGTAGGCATAAAAAAATCCTTAGGAAATGATGAGTTGTAAATAGTTTTGGGAATAGGGTTACCATACAATGAATTTCTATCTATGGAATCATAATATGCCTTGTTTTATAATGTGAGAGATTGGACTTGAGCCTATAAGTTCCCAACATCATGCATGAGAGACAAGATATCCCGTGAAGGAATAGTAGATGATGGAAATAATGTGTTAAGTGGTTGAAATTTTACATTATGAGTAATCATAGGAATATCAAGAGGAGACATAGGATAGTCTCGATGCTAAGGGTACAATAGATGTCAATTGCCAAATAATTAATATGTGGAGAAAGACATGCAATATCCATATAAGTAGTAGGAATAGCATCAAAAACATCCCTAGGATATGAAGTGATAGATGGAGATTATGTGACAAGAGGACATGAACTAATAGATGGAGATGAAGTGATAGGAGGAGATGAATCATGAATGTTATTAGATACAATCTCGGGAAGAAGATGAAAATGGAGAAAGGAATTCGAGACTCAACAATATGCAAAGATTTAGAATCTTGACTATCAAATATTTCATCAAAATCAAACTTAGATTCAGGTTGAAGGATAATATTAAGTTTATCATCGACATAGAATGAAAAAGTAGCGGAACTAGTATGTGATGCATTGTGAGAATAAATTTCATAAATAGGAGAAGTATGAGATGTAGCTATAGTATCGTTGTGATTAATATGAGAATCATCATGCACATGTTTATCATCATCAAGACCAAGCATAAAATTTATAATAGCATCATCTAAGTTCTTAATAGAAATATCAGAAAGAGGAGTTTGGCTAAATGTATAACAAGGTGTGCAATGAGTAAAACTCATAAGAGATTAGAAACAATTCCAATGGAAGAATGCTCAAAGCTAGTAGGTATATTACATTCGTTAGCTAATATTTGTTGTTAAGTATCATCCGGAAGAGTTAAATTATTATATAGGGAAGTAAGCTCATCTATGGTTTCTTCATCATAGATGAGATTGATACACATATTGGGCATGATTAAACAAGAAGGGGAAGAGCTATCCTTAGCCTTTAGGGTTTTAGTGGATCCTAGGGAAAATAGTTCTAAGCTACGGGTTCACCAAAATGATTCAATAAAATATAATTTATTTTATTAAAATCTAAATGTATAAAACTATTGTAAATGAAATACATTGAAATGTGAATATTTATACAATTTATTTGATTTATAAATGAAGGAAATAAAAGGGATAAAGGAATTACATTTTTTATCTTACATCACAATGACTTTGAACCGATAAGTGTGATGAAATAGAAGAATAGACCATCACAATGAAACACATAAAATTTTAGCACATGCAAAATTAGCTAGAAGAGGGCACCTAGAGAAGGATGGGGGTGCCTGGGACACTGTGATCTGAATTCTAGGCACCCTAGTTTATAAAATAGGTAAAAACCTGCTTCTGATATGATCGTCAGGGCTTCACACTTATTCTCCTTTTATTGGGTGTATATCACACTTGGATCACTAAGGTACCTGTAAACCTACAATGAATAAAGCACCTACAAAACCATAAAATACACATCAAATCCTAAAAAGGAAAGATGCAAAATGAGGGGTCAACCATTCCTCATCCACCACAAAGGTGTATTTACAACTGAGTGTTGCACTACATCTTAGACCCAATGTATTTTTATGTGCTTGTGTGTACAATAGCGCTCGTAGCTTTCCCTCATGCCAATGATGGAAAGGTAACATGAAATAAATACATAAAACTACAATTGTGTGCATGGAATAGAAGTAAATACCCTTCCTATGCAGTGTCTATGTAGAATAATGGCCCAAATGCAGTCCATTTCTCTATGTATATGGTTATCCTCGATAAGAATAGTTCACCCATATAATGGTATGTATGGGAAAATTGAAAAGGTTGACCTCAAATGTAAAATATAAAAATCAAATAAAAAGAGTACAAGGGCACTCGATTGAAAAGAGCACCTCGTGCTACTCTGTCCAACCCTCAGAATAGTGTTTAGTGAATAGCGATGAAAATGAGTGATAAGCCGACAAACAAGGATCCCTGAGACCTGATCAAAACTATGTGTATGAGTGACAAGTGTGTAAGAAAAACAACAATAAATACCAACAAGAAAAATGGATGGACTATGGAATGGGTCATCAGTGAATACTTTTCTTACGCAAGATCCATATATAAAACAACATACTTAGCGGTATAATAATAATAGTAAGTGCATGATTTTGTGTCTACAGACATCTAAAAATAAACTTTTACCCTTAGGGTCATCATCACTTTTGCTTCCTCTTCTATAGCTTCCACACTTCACTTTTTATCACTCCACATTTTTCTTGTCTCTCGAATGTTCTTCGTCATCGATGTACATGGTCATCAAGTATGCATCCCTCTCTACCTTATGTTACCTAGCTTTCACTCAACAATATAAAGTAGGAAAAAATGTAGACATTGAATCACGCACTTGGGAAAATATCTAGATCTTAATCGATGCATTACATTCATATGTTTCCTAAGAGAGAAAATTACTAATTGATCACTATATTTTGCCTCTTAGGTTCCTTTCTGGTCTCTTTCTTAACATTTCATACCCTACTTCCTAGTTTAACCCTTGATACTTCACCTTTTCTGGCTATGGACACCACCGCGCAGCTAGGATGCTAGCACCTAGGCTCCATCATCCCCTTTGGGAGCCCTAGACATATTTATATCTTTCTCACTCCTTTTTAGGTCCTTTCTAGTTGTTGGACATCCTTTTCTCTTATGGGTTGGCCTTTTAATGATCAATTATGAAATTCAAGCAAGAGAATCATATTAATACAATATTATGAGATCAAATTAAAGGGACCAATTTATAAGCATTTATTATCACCAACTAAGGTTACATACATAAAGCATGCAAAGAGAGTCAAAGTACCCATCTAGCTTCACTCAAGGGAAAAGGCACAAGTTATTCTACATACACTTCATAGGAGGGGAAGATCATTTTTTTACGTGCACAATTCTATTTACATTTTCTACATGTAGCTACTTTCTCACTATAAAGTATGACATGCACAAGAGACACCTATGCACGATTTTCACACACACACACACACACACACACACACACACACACACAAAACTACATTGGGTCTAAGATGTAGTGTAGTGATTGTTCATAATATCACTTCTTTTGATATCCAAGGATAGTCATACCCTAATTTTACATTATTATATTTTTAGGATTTGATGTGATTTAGGGTTTTACAAGTCACATATTTATTTCAAATTATAAGAGACATCAATTCTCATTATGTTACATTATAGTGATGAACATCGATGGATTGTGACAACTTAGTGACCCTACTTAGATCATTTATAGGAATCTGCATGCATGACTGGCACCTAGATAAGGATCCTAGTTCATACGTTCCTTGAATCCTCTAAGCACCTTGGTTGAGCCTTCCCTTGTGCTTCTACATTTTCTCTAGTTTCGGTTATAACCTCTTGTTTTGTATTTTTACTAGTTCTCCATCTTTGCACACTTCTTAATTAATTGTGAAATCAACTAAGTATTATAAATATTCATTTCACTTAGGGTTTCATTTATCTTTATTATTACTTATTTCAATTCTTGTACTATATATTTTTATTTATCGACGTGACTCGAAATAGGCTATCTATGGTTTTGAAAAAAAGATGGATTTTGTTAAATCAATATTAAGGATATTTAAAAATAATGTTCATCATCATGTGTTTTTATGATGAAGGAGGGTGAAGAGTTCTTTCCCCTTATGTGAGAATGAGGTTCATTTTAGTAATGATTCCCACAACAACCATGTATGGACCAAAACAACACGAGTTCCTAATTAGGTAATGAGAAGGAAATGTATATCATCTACTAGAGTTGAAGTAGCCCATGATCCACAATAGGAGCATATGGAACAACAACCGTATGTGTATAGATGTGGAATAGGGTTTTAGAGGAAATGGTGTCAATAATGGGAGGTGTGATGGTGGGAAGTGTGTATGTGGGTTATATAGGGAACCAAAGAGATGCATTATCAATGTGTGGAGAATGAGATTATGTGGCTATGGGAAGGTCATTTGGATGGTGTGGATGGATGATAAAATTAGGAGGTGGACCGATGATAACCTTAGGTAGAGGTGAATGACACAAGATAATGGTGGCGGAGGCACACTTATGTGGAACATGAGAGAGAGAGAGAGAGCTTGCGAGAGCAGGAGTGAAGAGAAATGACACCTTTATATTCTAATTGTTATAGTCGATCATGGAGAGCATAAAAATCATTGTGATGGTGGTCATTGATGTGGTAAAAATTACAAAAAGGATGGTCATGATTGTGGCGCAACTGACAAGGTACATGATGATGGTTGGAAGGAAATTGGATTAACCACTTATCAAGTAAGGTACATAAGAAATCATGTGGTTTAATAACATGTGAAAATTTCAATGGCTCATGGGTGGGACGTGGAGAAAAATTATGTGAATTCCAATGTTGTGGTGGGGAAGGGAGGCATTTGCGTGGAAGAGGACAAAGATATTGTAGAGGAGGGTCAACAGTGTACGAGGAGAGGACATACTAGGTAAGGGAGGAATAGAAAAATTAGAAGGTGGTGTTATAACATGATACAAAATTAAGTCCTTTTATAAATCAATAACCTTATAGCACAAAATAGTAAATGAATCACATGTATCATACAATATCTTTTATTTTAATGGAGGAATTAAGCCACGAAAAATATAAATTACATTTCTAGATCAATAGGCTAAAACAATAATTGATACATGCAAGAATTAAAGCGTAAAATTTAATCTAATATTGGTTCTTTCTTTCCTTGATGCAAAGAAGGAAAACATTCATATGTAACTTTAGGACCATTTTTAGAAATAAAATGTCTAATAAAAACATCCTCCATATCATAGTAAGTACTAATAGATCCATTAGGTAAATGAGTATACTATTGGAGAGCATGATTAAAAAGGATATTACGAAAGACTTTCAATAATAATTGATCATTGGAATAAGGAGCCTGTTTACTTGGTAAATATTTATATGTAAATAGGGATTGTATATGCCATCGAAACATTAAAAAGTAGTCATGATGAAACCCTCATGGAAAGTGTAAATGTTAATCTTATTAAAAATGGGATTTCGTAGAAGGGAATTATTTTCAATGTAATAATTATTGGATCTACTCTCAAGGGTAAGGTTATGAACCTGAGATTGAAAATTACCAACATTATGCATGAGTGAGAGGATATCCTATGAGGGGATGGTTTATGAAATGAAAGGCACATTGAGGGGTTGAATCTTGCCATTGTGAGTGATCATGGGAAGCTAAGAAGGGAGTGGATGTTGAAGGATTTGATGGAGGTTTGAGAGGAGGAGATGGATGTGGAAGATCTATAGATGTACTAGGTGTAGGGTCATGAGACATAGTAAGAGGTGTATTAGGGGTAGGATTGGTTTCAAAATTCCTGTCATTAGAAATAACTTCAAAAGTAGAGGAAAGACAGGTGTATATTCACATTCAAAAATATTAATTGAATTAACATTATCATTAACATGTGTAGTATCATTATAGAAATCTAAGTCACTATTAGTCATATTTTCTCAAGAAAGGATTTCATCAACATATAAGGAAATGATAGAGTGCTAGCATTAGATCTCTCATGAAAATAAATGGAAACATTTCATGAATTAAGAATAATAGGAGATATAGATTCACATTCAACTTCACTAATAACAGTAACATCATTATTCATATTTACATTTGCATTATTAGAAATAGAGTCATTATCATCCATATTTTCACAAGCAAGAATATCATCATGAAAAGAATCTACATTATTTCAATTATTTTCCATAATATAGGAGGAGGAGGATGGAGGGTCATTCGTGGCTATGGGAAATGATGGAGAATGTGTACTAAAGTTTTGTCAAGGAAATCTATGCAAATATCGATGATTTGGAAACCAATAGGAAGAGAATTTTGAAGTCAAGGAGTTATTAGAGGACCTTTGGATCATATTAAGGATGGTGAATGAGGTTACAAAATTTAGATTCTTCAACGACATTAACAAATACTGGATGCATTTGCATATAGGTCATATCCTGCATTAGAGATGGGAACCTATTTTTAGCCATGAGGGGTTTTTATGTTTGGGAAAGGAGTTCGAAAAAGAGTGGGGTTCACCAAATGATTTAATATAAATGGAATTAAATATAATTTTAGAGTAACTAATATAATAAATGATAATATACAATAATTATACAAGTGTTAAGTACCTAAGCAATGTAAAATCTAAGCATATAAGAAGGATAGATGACTTAGTTGGTTCCTGTCAATCTAGAGGTAGTCAAAATTGTGTATCTACTGGATCTTCCTGGAAATGATGCAACAATGGCTGGTTGAGAGTTTTGAAACTCTGTTCTGTGTAGGATAAGAGTTCCTAAAAGAGAATAGGAGGACCTAGCCACTATTGTACATCCTTGGCACTAGTTTTTGTGTATATATTCAGGATCTACACCTTTTTGGGTCTCAACGTCTTTATTTCAATATCTTCTTTGTCACTCCTACTTCATTATTAGGTTTTTGGTTGTACCTGTAACCTACAAAAACCCATCGGTATCTACAAAATCTCACAAACACATTAGATCTGAATAAAATGTAAAATATGTGAAGTTGGATTGACCCTAATATTCACCTGATGAGTGATGTTAGTCCCGAAAACTACACTACATTTCAGACTCCATGTAGTTCTATGTTCTTGAGCGTAAAATAGTGGCCTTTGGTTTCGCTTGCATGATTGAGGCCAAGATAGCAGGCTATAGCTAGCTTTGATGTAAATTTGTGGTATGTAATTCATTACTTCCCCTTCCTAAGGAGTGTATGTAACCCAAAATATAGTTCCTTTGATAGTGGTTATAGTATGTAGATGTAATAGTCATTTTTTAATTGTGCGCTAGAATAATAGTGTGCATTTTTTTGTATATATATGAGTCTCTTGTTTGAATTTCCACACTAGTGACACAAAAGGTCAATTATGAACATGGAATAATGATAATAAAAGATAAAAGGATAACAAAAAATGTCAAAATGTGTAAAAAAATAAACATGATGGAAGCGCCCATAATGGACACAAGTTCCTGGGCACTAGTGTCCAATGTGGGCGCTAGTGTCTTGAGGTAAATAATGAAAAATATGAAAATATAGATAGACATGGATCCTTGTGACCTGACCAAAAGTGGATGCAGAAATGAAAAATGTGGAAGAGAGTTATAGTAGAAAATAATCAAAGACATAGATGGAAAAGAGATAGTGTCACCAAAGTGAATACTTTTCTTACTTAAGATTCATGCATATAAAAACATACTGACAACATAGTAAAATAGTAATATGTGCGTGATTTTGTGTCTACACTTGCGACTTGTCAAATTACTCAAAACATGGTAAAAGTAATGAATGATGGCATGGTATTCCCCTATGACTAAATTTTTTTCACATAGATTAAATTTTCCCATCCACAAGAATTTACAAGATTAGTACAAAATAAAAGAGAGTAAACATCACATATGTAATTTCCTTTCGTTATCAAGCTAGAGAGAAAAAAAGGAGAAGAGAGAAAAAAACCATATTACCCACAAACTAGTTTGATTGAACAAAACAACTAAATGAGTTCTATAGGGTCATGTAATAGTCTTGATAGAATTTTCAATAGTTATCCATCTAAAATAATATTCTATGATTGTTTTCTAATATTACAAGTAAGTCTATGGTAATGTGCAATTTAGCCCAAATGGCCTAAAAAATGGGTTCCAAAAACAATTTATCTAAACACAAACTCACCAAGAATAAAGTTTCATTTATTCTCCTATCTACAAGGAGATAAAAGAAGTTGATAGAACTTAGATTTGGCTACCAAGATTCAAATGGAGGCCACTTTTCTGGATCTACTCGTTGTGATCGATCCAGTTCAACTTGTCCTCGAATGACTGCAGGCATACAAAACCCTCTTACAACACAAACTTCCAATGTGATTTTATCAAAATAAAGTTTGAATATGATTTTCCTCCCAAAATACTAGAGGTATGATGTGATGGAACTTCGTTTCTTGATACGGTGCCAAAATCATGAGCCAAACCCAAATAGAATTCTTAACTCGTTGCATTTGTCCAATGTTGCGATATTGACCAGTGATCTCCTAGATGTGTGACATAATATGTCTAACAACTAGCTATAATCATTCTAGGGGTTGATGTGGCATCCCACATCACCAATTAACATATCTAAGGAATATTTTCTGGACACTTTGGATTTGGAAGTGGTGTTTTTGAATTATAAAAAAATTAAATTAAATAGTTTTCTAAGTGTACAAATGGAGAATAAACACTAAATATCAAGATCAAATTTGTCGTTTTGGAGGCTTTCGTTATATTTGTTTATCATCTATCTATTTCATTATTGTGGGGTGTGATTTGTGGCAACATTAAGACTCAAATACGCCTTTTCATTTGTGCATAAAAAGACAATTTTAAATGTTTTTTCTACTACCAAATATTTAAAAAAATAATTTTTTACTTGTTTAAATTGTCAAAATCCACTAAGGATTAAAAATATTAAAATATGAAAACATGTTAGGCATACGAATAAAAACAATTCCTAGTAAGAAATGAAGAGGTTTACGAGGATTCCAAGCCAATTGAAGATGCTCAAGATGTGATTCCACTACAAATGCATTTGCTTAACTAGTTCATGTGCATTGCATGTGTTTCCGCATCCTGCATACATATCTAACATGGAAGTGAGAACTTCAACTAGCTAAAAAAATCTGCTTTCCTTTCTTCCATTGATGGGCTTCCATACATTTCTCTAAGGACCCTTTCTCGAAATAGGCTCAAAGGATCCTAACAAAGGTAGAGGAGACTTTTCTTTAAAAGAGAACATTTAAATTTGTAGTGATTGAGAGGATTTGTTTACTTTTCCAAAAAATATCAGATTTCCTGCCATTGAATTGAAAACATAAGAAGCTTCCACTTCCAACTAAGAAAAGTTATAGATTGTAACCTTAATGTTTTGGAAAATAAAAAGGGTTTCTGTCATCTCTTGTTTACTTTTAGTTGAAAGAAAATAAATTACGTTGTTTAGTGCACCATCCGATCAAGTCTCTAATTTTCATTTTTCTTAAGTCAAACATTATTGAATGTCAAAACTGGGATGAGTGTCTCTTTTAATTTTTTTGGGCATAACAATCGAACCAATGTAAAACCAAAATCACACCACATACTAAGGATATTTATGCATAGTCGGAGATATTTTCTTGTGAGATGCATTCACGAGGATTTCAATATCATTTCAACAAACCCATTTTGAAAATCACCTCCTTACACCAAGCATATAGTTCTACCCTACCAATAAGCATTTGCTCTACTCGAGGGGAGAAAAAATACAAAGAAAATAGAAAAAAAAAGATCAGTATAAATCTGCTAAAATAGAGTATTCTATTTTATAGATCCATAAAGCAAGAACAATAAGAAATACAGATTTTGTATTTGTATTATGCCTCGGTAAAACATACACGCTTAGATCTTCTCGTGCACTTGTTTTTCATGCCTTTTCCAGAAGCAGAGCTCTATATATTCATGCCTTTTTCATACAAAAAAACAGGGTAACATAAACTTTCTTTACATAAGATAGATGTCGGGAGAAGCCTCCAGATACACGCCAAAAATAGAAGTTTCTGGATGGAAAAAGAAAAGAATGAAGGAGAGTTAAATGTGGTGGTTGGAGTAGTTGGGGTGATGTGGCAGAGAAGATTAGTTGGATATCCACGTCCGCCAACACTCCCCCTTAATCTTCACTTCCATATATGTCTACTATTCCAATTCCTTCTCGGAGATGCTCAAAGACATGCTTTGCAAGCGGTTTTGTGATGATGTCTGCTAGTTGCTCTTTGGACTTGCAAAACTCAAGATGAATGTCACCATTCTTCACCAATTCTCGAATAAAATGATATCTTGTGTCAATATGCTTGCTACGTTTATGGAAGACATGATTTTTAGATAAAGCAATTGCATAATTATTATCACAATAATTTTTGTAGGTTCTTCTTATGGATGCTTCAATCTGAAAGTACTCTTCTCATCCATACTACTTGGCAAATCGCTGATGTGGCTGCAACATATTCTGCTTCACCTAATGAGAGTGTCACAATTGGTTGTTTCTTTGATGCCCAAGAGATGGCACTGATCCAAGATGGAAAATGAAACTAGAAGTACTCTTCTTATCATCCAAGCTACCTCCCCAATCACTATCCATATATCTAATCAGCTTGTAGTCATCTCAAGATGTATACAAAATCCCAAAGTTCTTTGTTCTCCTATATACCTTAAAATTCTTTTTCCAGCCTTCCATGTGATTCCTTAGGTTTGTCCATGAATCTAGAAATAAGACTAACCCCGAACATGATATCTGGTCTTGTGGCGGTTAGATATATAAGGCTGCCAACTAATATTTTAAATAAAGTTGCATCAACACTAGGACTTCTGTCATCCTTACTAAGTTTTAAACCCGGTGCAAGAATGGTGTAGGGGCTGCATTCATATTTGTAATCTTGAATCTTTTCAACAAGTCACTAGCATATTTGCTTTGACATATAAAAATGCCTTGATCACTTTGACTTACCTCTATTCCAAGAAAGTATCTCATGATCCCCAAATCAGTCATATCAAATTCACTTTCCATGGCTGCCTTGAATGATTTAATTGACATGTTACCTATGAATATCAAATCATCTACATACAAGAAAACTATCAATATTTCTCCTTCATCATTCACTTTGACATATAAATTTGGTTCATTACCACTCTTGCTAAACCCATTGTTCACAAAGTAAGAGTCTATCCTGCAGTACCAAGCTCTAGGAGCTTGCTTCAAACCATATAGTGCCTTTTTTAGTTTGTATACCTTATGTTCTTCTCCCAAAACTTGATAACCAAGTGGCTGTTTTATATACACTTCTTCTAAAATTCCATTCAAGAATGCTGATTTGACGTCCATTTGGTAAACCTTCCAATTATTTTGAGCTGCTATGGATAAGACCATTCTAATGGTATCCAATCTTGCCACCGGTGTGAATGTTTCATTGTAGTCTATGCCGTAGTTGTGTGAAGCCTTTAGCTACTAGTCTTGCCTTGTGTTTCTCTACTTTTCCATCAGCATTATACTTTGTCTTGTAAACCCACTTAACTCCAATCACATCCTTGCCTTTAGGAAGCTCTACTAGATCCCAAGTTTGATTTTTTTCAATTGATTGAATTTCTTCATTCATGGCTGCAATCCAATTGTCATCTTTAATGGCATCCTCAAAATAAATTGGATCAGCTTGTGTTAAGAATGAAAAATTAGAGCATAAATCATCATTTTCAGCCTCTTGTATTTCATCATAAATCTCTCTTAGACTACGTGACTTCTTTGAAGTGTTTATAGACCTTGATCTTAGTGATGCATGTGTTGGATTAGAAGATTCGCTACTCATTATTACTTGCTGGAGTAGTTGGATTTGGAGTGGTGGGTGCCTTAGAAGGTGTTGAAGGAACATTTTCTTGAGTAGTAGGAATCACAACTTGAGTTTCATTCTCCTCATTCTCTTGTGGAACACTAGCTGCAATTGTAGTTGTTTTGTCTATACTACCATCCCACGATTCTTCTTCAACAAAATCAACATCACGACTTATTATGACCTTCTTTATGATAGGATTATATAACTTATATGCCTTCGATTGTTCACTATATCCGACAAAATATGCACTTCTCTCCTCTATCATCTAGTTTCTTTCTCAACTCTTGAGGTATCAAGAGTATGCCACACATCCAAAGGCTCTCAAATGTGCTATATTATGCTTCCTTTTGCTCCAAGCTTCTTCTAGCATTTTATTTATCACTTCTTTTGTTGGACATCTATTTAATATGTATACCGAACATGCAATTTGCTTCAGCCCGATACTCACTTGGTAGGTGTTTTTCTTTTATCATACTTTGCGCCATTTCCATAATTGTTCTATTTTTTTCTCTTAGCTACTCCATTTTGTTGAGGAGTATACCTTGTTGTAAGTTGTTTCTTTATGCCATTTTCCTTACAAAAATTCTGAAAATTATTTGATATATATTCACCACCTCTATCAGGTTCTCAATACTTTGATATAATGTCCACTTTCCTTTCAACTTTTGCCTTGAACTCTTTAAAAAAAGAAAATGCATATGATTTGTCTTTTAAGAAATAAACCCAAACTTTCCTACTAAAGTCATCAATAAATGTCAAGAAATAAAGACTTCCACTTATGGATGGTGTTTGCATCACTCCACAAAGATCTGAATGCACTATCTCAAGTGGATCCTTTTCCTATAAGACTCCCCAACTGGAAATTTATGTCTATGTTGCTTTGCCAATATGCAACTCTCACATGTTGTTTTAAGTGGTTCTATTGGTGGCAACCCATATACCATTCTTTTCTTATATAACAATTGTAATCCTTTGAAATTTAAATGCCCAAATCTTAAATGCCATAGCCAAGATTCATTTTTGTAAGAAGCTTTGAAGGCTAATTCAGAAACCTTTTGCAATTTTGTGGCTCTAGGAATAGTTCACTTTGGATTCTAAGTGGAAACATCCTATTTTTTGTCATTTCAACTTTTGCAATCAGCCTATTGCTTGGTTTCTTGTCTAGAATCACACATTCACCATTTTCAAAGTATATTCTATATCCTTTTTGCACTAGTTGCCCAATGCTTATGAGATTGTGTTGTAATCTAGGAACATAGTATACATCAGGGATATGCTTCTTCTCACCTTGCTTGGTTCTTATATTAATTGATCCTTTTCCCATGACTGATACTTGGTGATCATTCCCCAATTTTACCTCTGATTTTACCGATTCATCAATTGTTGCAAACATCTCCTTACTCCCACTCATGTGATTGCTACATCCACTATCTAGGAACCATACCTCTTTGGAACTCTCTTGTGCTACATTGCATGTTATAAACATGGTGTTTTGCTCACTAGTGTTGGGCTGGTTCTCATTTGTGAAATGTGCCTTTTGCTTATTCATGTCATATTGTCTTTTTCTACATTCAGATGCAAAATGCCCAAATCTATTACAATAATGACATTGAATGTTGGATTTATCATACCTTTCTCCTTGATGATGGCTATGAGAGTGGTTGCCACCTCTTCCTCTTGTTGGTGTAGAATGGGTATGTGGGCTTGATACCGGTCTTCTAATTTCAAGTTGTGTATTTTATCTTCCTCCTCTGGTGTAAAATGTCCTCTTCCTCTACTATAATTTGATCTCCCTCTTGTTCTACCCAATGGAAGCTGAGATTTGAATGCGTTCTCCAATTATGATGCCCTTGACCAATTTAATATTTGCTCATGTGCTAAGAGTGATTCCATTTATTTGTTTATTGATAGTTGTGTAAGATCCTTGGATTCCTCAATGGATACTACAACTGAATCAAATTTTATAGGCAAGATTCTAAGTATTTTCTCTACAATTTTTTGATCTTCAAGAGTTTCTCCATAAGATCTAATTTAATTAACTATTGTCATTGTATGAGTGAAGAATGAATCTATTGAATCTAAATCCTTCATTTGCAGATTTTTGAAATCCCTTCTAAGCATTTGTAATTTCATTGTTTTTACCTTGCTTGTGCCTTGGTATGTTGTTTGCGAGACTATCCCATGTTTTTTTGATCTTGTGGTAGCTCTTTACTCTTGGAAAGATTGATTCCTCCATTACTTGTTGAATGAAGAATAATGCCTTTGCATATTTCTTTTTTTTCTTCCTTCAATAAGTCCTTCTCTACTTGTGAAAGAGATTGATATGCTTGTTGGTCAACTGGTTCATTAAATCCATTCTCAACCAAGTCCCAAACATCCTAGGAGAAAAATAGGGTTTTCATTTTTATGCTCCAAAAATCATAATTTTTGCCATTGAATGTTGGTATTTGAGGTTGTCCGATATTTCCACTCGTGCTTCCCATTCCTCCAAATCTTTGTCTCTGTTAACTGTTGTTCCAGTACTTCTTGCTTTGATACCAGTTTGCTGGAGGGGAGAAGAAAAATACAGCAAAATAGAAAAAAAACTGTATTAAATCTGCCAAAATAGAGTATTCTATTTTATAGATCCACAACAAGCAAGAACAACAAGAAATACAGATTTTGTATTTGTATTATGCCTTGGTAAAACATACACAGTTAGAGCTGTTGTGCACTTGTTTTTCACGCCTTTTCTAGAAACAGAGCTCTATATATTCATGCCCTTTTTCATACAAAAACATGGTAACATAAACTTTCTTTACATAAAATAGATGTCGGGAGAAGCCTCCAGATACACGCCAAAAATAGAAGTTTCTGGATGGAAAAAGAAAAGAATGAAGGAGAGTTAAATGTGGTGGTTGGAGTAGTTGGGGTGATGTGGCAGAGAAGATTAGTTGGAGATCCATGTCCGCCAACATGCTCAACCACCGCACACATACATGGAATAATGATGATAAATATTAGGGTCTTCTCAAGATACCCAACACTACCAGGTGGTCTCGATGTGATTTGAGCCTGATTTTAAGAGATATCACTCCTTTCGAATATTTACATGTCTCCCCCATAGTCCTGTGTAGTTAATCGCCAACTAAAACAAATATGAAGCTTTCACACTCACGGTATGCGTTCAGCAAGGCGTTTACAGGTAGAACAGCAGAAATACACATCTTTTCATCACTTTTTAAAAACAAACCCCCCGCATTTGGCAGAAGATCGGCTCCCACGCACCTCTTTAATCTCTTATTCTAAGCTCTCATGGTGGCACCATATGGAGAGAATGTGGTGGGGTTATTGACTAATATCTACACATACAACAGCAGCCGTATGTCCCGATTTCAAGAAAAACAAATTGATGTCCATACCCTATTCCAAAGCATCAAAAGCATGTTTTTAGCTCTTTAAAAAAAAAACCTTATTATGCATAACCTCCATTCACTTCTTCCACAATTCGCTCTTGATGCGGGTGAGGAATATGATGAAAAGGCGGTGGATTTTGGCTCAAGACCCTGTGAGTAACATCCTGCTAGACTACTAACATGTGAAGGGAATTTTTTATTTTTAATTTTCTTCAATTACTAAAGTTCTCGAAGATTTGTAGTTCTCTCTATCATTGTGAGTCCAACCTAAATTTCAATATGAATTTTTTTATAGTGTTTTCTCGTGTGCACAAATTTTTGATTTGATATTTTATAATCATTTTCATTTTTCAACATTTCCATCTCATTACTTGATATTGTTTAATACGAAAAATTTCACTATTTTTGTAGGGGTTCCAATGATGTAAGATATCACAAAGTCATCTAGGATCTATAACCATAACACGTGCCACTTCACAGCTTATCATGTTTGCACACTTGAATCAATAAATATAACATAGAATGATTTCTTTCTTATTGAAAAATGACATTTGACACAACGGTTACAACGTGACAACTCGCATACTAGGAAGGGTTTAAACCAAGAACTCTCCTCACTAAGGAAGAGCAACACATTAACCAATCATGATTCTAGGATGATGACTATTTCACTATAAAGCACCACATTTTTACCAAGGATTTACCCTCATAACAAGGAGGAAACATAACATACCATCTAGACCACAACCTATATAACATAAAATACATATAAATAAGTTTATAACATCGTAAATGCAACACCACAATTGGGTCTGAAAAAATCACCTCTATAGTAGGGAATAACAAAAACACATCCATAGTGGGGTACCTAAGACCCAAGGTAACATATCTATCTAGTTTCAGTTCCCATTGAATCCAAGTATAATAATATCTATCAACATATTTGTAGTCCAATATCTCAAACTCTCCTTAAGGTAACTAATATAACAAAATAATGGATCCCATCTGTATGTCTATTTGTGTAGTCCATGCATACCCTAAAGGACATTTCCCTCCAGTTAACCATAACTATGTAAGAGTGAACCATCCCACACATAATCCATAAATCTTATAGTGATTACCATATCCATCTCAATGGTGAATTATATCATCAAAAAAAGAAAAGAGAAGAACAAATCACTCTCTAATCTAATGATCAATATTGCATAGTATAAAGGCCAATCTACTAATTTGTATTACATAACATAAAATCTAATTCACTAATCCATACTACATAACATAAAATCCAATCCACTTTGAAGAGAATAGAGAATCATGAGGGTGACACAACCAAAGAGGACTTAAAATCAAGTATGTCACCCCACTAAAGGAGGACCAAATATCACTAGTGTCACTCCACCAAACAAGTACCGAGTTTCCGAGATCAAAGTGAGGAAAGGTCACTCCATGGTCCTAAACTCATAGATCCCTTTCACCTCATAACCAAGGACATGTTGTGCAACCCCAAGAATGTAGTCATGACACCTTGGGCATACTCCCATATGACAAAACAACACAATAAAAACAATATTTAGCCATCTCACCAATAGGCATGAAAATCCATGTAGCATCCTTGATGAAAATTTATCAAAGTGTCCTTAAAAACAATAAAGCTTCAAGTTACCAAAAAGAGATAAAATCCATTAAATCAAAGAAATAAAAATAAATTGCTAAGTAGCCCCTCATCAAATATTTTTAATAAACCAATTAAATAAAATGTTAGTCGTGAAAAGACAAGCCAAGTTTACAAATAGAACACATGAAAAATCCATATCACAATCACTACGGAACCTTTTATGGTCCTCTTATAGGGGTACTAATCATAGAGTGCATGTACACACACACACACACATTATATCATGATCTCTTCTCTCCCAGGTTGAAATATGTCTCTAAATCACCAAAAACAATCAATAACTATCACCACTATCAAATTTCATAACTATAGATTATATAGGACTTAAGAGAAACTATCCAATTTCCTATTAACTGCGAATTTGTTTCCAAATTTCACTAGGAAGTAATATTGTCTCAAAAGTTACTGAAGCTAAGTAAATGAGAAATTTTTGTAAATTTCTTTGGGATCGACACCGTACCAATCCATAACCAGAATTTGGCTACCCACTACACAACATACTGTCAAGAGCCACATGCCTAGTTTGATAAGTGGACCAAAGAATATTAAAATAAATTCACTTGACACACCAACTAGACCCGACATGACACTCATGATATGTGTAACAAAATAAAAGTACATTATACTCATTAATAATTTATCCTAGAGGCTTAAGTGTTTCAACATCTACTATGATGCCAACCGTAATGCCCACTATTTTACCACATAAAAGTATCCAAAAATGAATTCTTTTACTGTTAGATGAAGTAACATGAGAAAGAAGTTGCACTGATCACAAGACACATAGTATAAATTCAATGAACACATGATTTATTGTTTTACTTTTGCATGTATTATATTTTGTTACTTAGGATTAATAATTATCCAAGAGAACGGAAGAAAGTCTTTATGAAACATCATTCCACTTTTCTAACGTTGGTACATTTCATTCTAGGATCCATTCCGATGATATAATTCCATATTTTCTCTCCTTACCTATTTTAAAACATAGAGGTCCACTTCAATTCTTGAACATAAAAATGTTAGGACCAATAGAATACAACTTCAGTGAGACCCTTAATAAACATTAGCCATCACTCAGGACATGATGCGTGCATGAGTAAGTTACTTATTCCATCGTAGGTTTTCCTATCCACCATTCTTATATGGAGTCAAGATCACATGAAGTATAACTAAACATAGGGAGAATATTATAACTCGAACACCTTTCACTAGGCCCATACACCTTTCACCAAGGTGTTTTATAGGTACATTAAGTAAGGACACCAAAATACAAGGTTTTCCACACTACTATGACAAAAATCCCATCCACGGTATAATGTGATATCTCAACCAACCTTACCACCAAGGACCAATACTACCCAGGGTATGAGGTTCTCATACAAGACTAACCCAAGATCAAGGGTTATTAAGAGGATCACTTACTGAACCCCTTAAATTCCTAAGGAATTTCCTTCTATGATAAAGGCTAAACTTGGCTCAAAATATCTTTCATGCATGACTTTGAACCATCTAATAGCACACTAGGAAAAATAATGTTCACGTATTCATATATGCACATAACTTCATTTGATTGAACAATGTTTCCACTATACACTATGCATTATACACCTAGTTGAGCCTAAGTGAAGGCTATATCCATAAATACAAGGGAGAGGAAAGGAAATTATTTTTAATCATTACTATATGCATATTTCATGATTACATTATATTCAATTACTCATTTGGTGTAAGAAAGGGGTCAAAGGTAACCAAAATTCTTGAGCATGTATGTCCTCACAAAAGAGACGAAAATGTCAATCCACATCCACTCTATAACATCCCCACTGTTTTTATGTTATATGAGTAGGGATTTACGACATTCTTCTGATAGGCCTATAATGTTGTTGGTTACTTTTCATGATCGTAGTTTCTTTTCATTGCTTTAACATGGTTGAAATAATGTGATTAAGTCACTAATGGCTAAACAAGTGTGTATAATTAATACTTGGGTTATGTTCTTTCTTGTCATGTTACATTGTTTGATAAGACTAAAAGTTCCTAATTCTATCTCATACCGAAGAAGTTTCACAAAACATGTTATTCTAGATTTGTTGGGAGACCGTGTGAATAGTTATAGTATCAAGTTGCACATATCAAGGTATGAATACAATTATTATGTTTTAGTGTCACTTACCTTTCATAGAGATGATCACATTTGATAGGAAATTAACATTACTTGTTCATTGAGAATATGATCTTGTCTATTTCAAGAACTAGAGTAATAATGGAATTACTTAAGGTTCATGCTATTATAAAGGTACATGAACTAAGGGTGGGAATATGACTCAATGTAATTTTAATATAATCACCATTATTTTTTATTTAACAAATCTTGGCAATAATAATTTAAGGGCCTAATTAAAGGTTTTAGGTTATTTGAATTATTTTTTTGAAAATTTTGTGTATAAATCATGGTATAATGCAAAAAGGACCCTAAATTTATACCAAACTAAGTTCAAAGTTCCAAGCGTGTTAAGGCTAAGGTACATTTTAAAATCTTGGACATAAATTGTGATGGGCCTAGATCAAAACTAAACTACAATTTATGAATTCGAATTAATCAAAGCATAGATGGTAAGGGTGATTTGGCACCCACCTCTATAATAACATGTACTAAATATGGAATTGATGGGGTGCATTTATCAATAACCGCCAACCACCCTTTGGGGAAAACACATTGTTGGAGGTTCAATTACCAAGGTATCTAACTCTACTTAGTGATCTATTTGTAAAAGTAAATAGGCTATGCTAAATATAAATGAGAACAAGTCGGTGGTGTGAATAAAGAGGGAACTACCACCACCCTACCATGCATTAATTGTATCGAAAATACCCTACAATCTCCGATAAAAATCAAGTGGTTTTGGAGAAAAAGTGGTCTATTTGGTTCTTATTGTTGTTTTAAATGTTTGAATTTTTGCTTGAGCTTTGCATGTTCGAATCTTGCACTATTCTTGGTTCACTATCTTTTCGATCTTACATGTTATTCTAACTAAAAGTGGAAATATGTTTGGGGAAGCATTGATTTCACGGGTTAAAAATTTATATCATGGTGAAGTTAAGAGGTTCTTTTGGCTTGTTGAATCAAATTTCAAGTTGTGTTTGCAAGGGAATCTTGGAAACAGAAGGTAAAGAATAAGGCTCATGATAACATGCATGATGAGCTCTATCTCTCTTTGAATGGCTTACTCCATTTATTATTTGTGTAAATCAAATCTCTGCATTTTCTTTCATCGATTTTTGGAAATTGGTTTTAGGAAAGGCACCATATCGATCATTATGGTTTTGTTTTTGTTATTTGTTTGGTTCAAATTGAATCTTTGGAAGGTTACAAATATTTAAATGACTATTGTTTTTATTGTTTGCAAGAGATGAGTTCTTATCTAGTTAATAACCTATTGGGATAATGTTATAGTGACCCTAGTAATATTAGATTCTCTGCAGTTATTCTTTTTACTGCTCTTCTTTGATATGTATTCGATATGTATCTGATGCATGTATTTTATAAATTAAATACCCATAATATTTGAGTGTCAAATATATATATATATATATATATATATATATATATATATATATATATATATATATATATATATATATATATATATATATATATAGCCACACACACATATACATTTGAATTGAATCTTTGGATTCAAGTGTGGTTATCCTGGTTATTATCGTTTTTGTCATTATTAGAATTTTGTTACCTTTTGTAAATCTACAGTGGTTATCATGGCTTGTATTTTGTTTATAAAAGTATAAACCCTAAAGATATGGGTGTCATTGATATAAATACTTATGTTTGTATCAAATCCATAGATTCGAACCTTGGTATCCTGTGGTTATCAAAATCGAATTCGTTTATGTTTTTATTTGATCTTGAGACTTTGTTTTGTGTGAATGGTTTGCAAAGATAGATGTTGTTGTGGCTTCTTCGTTTCGATTTCAGATATTTTTTATGGTATTTATGGTTGTGATTTCTATGAATACTTATCTCTACCTGAGACAAGTTTCTATGATCAATACCCAAAATCATATATGGGTGATCTGTCAAAGTGTATAATTTGTTTGAGGCTTTTGTTTTGTATGATTATGTACCTTGCTTTTATGGAATGGCCTTAGGTAAATTGTATCTTAAATTTTTTTAAGGAATTACGATCTTTGTGTTTGGTTGATGAATAAACATTGAAAATTTCTTTGTTCCCAAGTGTGAATGTGTTATCGTACATATTAATAGGATTACAACTGTATCAACATGGTATTATTGTGTTCATTTCATCGATTTGTTTCATCTGTTTAGAGTGGTTGTTTCATTGAGAAGGGAATTTCGTGACCTTGGCTCTTTCGTATTCGTTGAGGTAAATAGTCTTTAACTTAACCTTGTCGAATCTGATTACTCTCTCTGCCGTGAGGTTATTGATATTTTGATATTAGATAGTTAATGGTTTATGAATGGTAAGACTTTTATGACCCAGAATTCTATGATGGATTTAGATTCAATAAGTAGTTGGGTTGAATATAACCCCTTCTTGAATTGAGATTATTTTATTGTCATGAGATATATGATATGTTATGATGTTAATCATGAAGATATGTATAAGATATATTTTCTAAATATTGACTAGTATAAATGTTACCTTAAGTTCTTTGAATATATTTGAGTGACTAATATTATTTGATACTTATATAAGTTATTTAGGATTATGTAGCATCGATATGATTATTGAAGTTTTGAGGTAAGTTGATAAAGATCGATTAATAGTAAACTGAACTATATTGTGATATTTATTCTTAAGTAATTAAATTTAAAGGAAGATCAATATTAATATGGATGCCAAACATTTATCTTGTTATGCTACCATTGTTGTATTATGTTTTCGGTAAGTCGATTTTATGATTTATGTTTTTTGTAACATTTCATTTGTATAAATATTAAATGGCATAGTTCATTAATTAAGGAATATATCTTATCATGCCAATTCTTTCAATGACCATTTCTAACATTTTATAGATGGAGTAATTTAAGTATTAAAGGTGAATGAAGTTGAAATAATTTATTTTTCATTTTGATTGATTAAAGTCTACAATGAACTGAAATGTGAATTTGTAATTAAGAGAATATCATAGTAATAATTAAATGATTAAGAGGAAAAATTATCCTATTCGGTTCACATCCGCTTAGAAATGAAATAAATAAAGATGTGTTCATTTATTAGTTGAGTCTTGATTACATCAGAAATTTATATGAAAATTTTCTTTATATTAATGGAATGAATGTTTGGAAACTTATGGGAATTAATATACTATTATAAGTAACGCATTAAAAGATGTACTCCAGGAATAATGTGTTCTTATTATCAAGTGATTCTATTGGGTTAAGAATATCTTGTTGTGTTTCATAATTAAATATAGTACATATTTTAAATGGTACGTGTATTTGAAGTTATATATGATTGACTTATATAAATTTGGATTGTTGTCTAATATTTGAAATTGATTCTATTAAGTGCTATTCTAATATTAATATAATAGTAGTGTAGACGGATTATATATGATTTGTAGTATTAATGCTAGAAGGATGATTTAAATCTACAACTAGTAATTATAATGATCATGTTTGAATGACTCTAAACATTTAATTGATATTTGTGAATCCCTTATTTATATTATTAGGTATGAATTCTATCATGATGAGAGTATCACTAAACCTTAGGATTGTCATATCACAACTTAAAAATTATCTTAACCCTAGAGGATACAACATTTTAACTAGAAGAACTTGGCGAGCCAACTCGATATAGCCTCTTCTACGTAGTATCCATTTATTGATTAAGGACATTATTTCACTATTATGAAGAAGCTCATATGTCGAGTTATCATGTCTAGCTCCTCTAATTATGACATTCGTAATGCTTTAAGATGTACGTGTTGTTAAAGGTACAAGTACAGATTGTACTAAATGGTTGGTAAGTCACTGTCGTGGAAAAGTGACAAGCGAGCATGGGAATCTACAGGTAACTCTTCCACGTACCCGACCTCCCGAGGTCGTGCCGAGACAGCCGGTGGGGATGGAATATGCGTGGGATGCAGAAAAACTAGTTAGGCAATCTAATGTCTTCAATACGCACTAGTGGAATTTACGAATCTAAGGCAAAGAAGGCCCTTCTAACCTGAACTGGTGTGATAGATCGATCGGCAAGGATGACTGCTCGAAGGCTCCAATCAATATCGAGCTCTGGCGTGATTCGATCTATGGGTTGTGGAATACGTGGAAAATGACCTAGGATAGTTTCATGTATGTCTCCAGATAAGGTCATATGGTGGGTAATGAATACAATCGACTCTACGGACGATTCTCTAGCCTAGTCTAGAATTCTCTAGCTTTGTTAGCTACTATATCTAGTAAGGATAACTATTTGACGATGGTGGGTGGAAGTGGGGTAGATCTGAATACTAATATACGTAGGCCAGTGTCTATATCTGATTGACTTATGGATTCGTTAGGTTGCGGGATTTGTGGATCACAACCGTAGACTCTTGGTTGTTGCGGTCCTGTTATGGTCATGTACGAAATCAAGTCCTAATCCCTAGTATCCAATAATCATATGCTTTCTAAAACTTCTATATTTAGGATCAATAAGCTGTGCGATCTTCTCGAGTACCTCACGAGGCATTCTTACTGCAACCTGTATTCTTAGGCTAGTATCTATATCTAGAAGAGTGTCTCTGCAGCTTGGTGTGGGACCAAAGGATCACAACCAAAGGTTTGTTCTCTTTCAAACCCTTGTACGAGTCATGTGTATGTTTGCCTAGGTAATCTGTAGTTCGATTGATTTGACCAAAACGTATGTGCTTGGTCGTCTTCTATATTTAATCCTCTTAGCCGAGAGCTGATTTGTCATAAATTTGTTGTTGTTTGGAAGATTTGTATTCTAAGGTTCTAGTCTATGTCAACTATTGCTTGTGAGATTGGGTTAAGGCACAATGATTGGCTCAAATACATATTCCCTGGCTCCACAGGTCCCGTGATTGTCATACAAAACAATAATGTAAATCTAACTACGACAAAGCAAATTTTAACTATGTGGAATAAACCTAGAACATATATATAAGTTCTATTTTTGTATTTTCCGAGAAAATTTTAAGAATTTAAGAAAGCAGCTATTTAAACGTATCTAGAATTTGACAACTAATATAAAACTTAAAAAATAAAAATAACCGAGTGTAGTTATTTGTCATGCAATTGGTAGAACTATTCTAAATAATGAAATAACTTGCTTAATCTATTTTCCAGACTCTCGATCCTACCTCAGAAGTGAGGAATGAATCATAGTTTCTTAGAAACTATCAATCCCCACAGCTTCCCTGGCAATATCGAAAGTAAACTTAACTGAAAAGAAGTGATTATCTACTCTATTTGATATATTTCTAACTTTAGAACTTTGAAAGCTAGAACCTGGATTCTGCAGAACAGTGATGAATCCAATGGTGTGTGTGATCTTGTCCCCTCAGTGTGATCTCCTCGTTCCTTTGTGTTCACGTGAATCCAGAAAAGTGTGTAATGCTTGCATCAGTAAGTAGATTTTGGGACAAAGGCAGCTCGGAATGGAGATGAATATAATGCGAGTAGGAGAGGGATAGCCAAGAGTATAGAGCTTGGCTTATACGAATTCCTAGCGGATTTATTGTAATTCATGCAACATAAAGCATCCGAACACAAAACTATCCTATTTTGAGGAGCAAAACACTGTAACTTTAATGGCTTCCTAAGCTGTTTTACTCGATGGATTGGGGAAATAACAGATTACTACCTACACAAGATGGGTATGTGGCTTACCAATTTGAACAATGCTAACTAAACATGCAAAGAATTGAAACTATGGCTTCTAAGCAAAATAATAGACTGAACTATTGAAAATGAGAGCATGAGAAGTGAATGAGGGGTAGACCATTTGTTTGAGCACAAGCCATTTATTTATAGCTTTTCATTCACCCAAAGATCAAAACCAAACTAAACTCTAAAACTATAAACAATGGCCAAACACTATTCCAGGGGACCAAAAACATAAATGCAAGCCCAAGTCGGCAAAAAAAGCTAGTGAATCATTGATTTTTACGTGAGTCGCGTTAAAAATGCTTTCTACGGAAAACGTAAAGGACCACCACTTTGAGCGGGTGGTAGTTACAAAGACCGCTGCCTGATCGGGGCGGCGGTCACGAGACCGCCACCTGCTTTCGGGCGGTGGTTTCGTCCTTGAAGAGAAAAGGCTGAGAAAAGAGGGAAAAGGGAAAACAAAGGACGTAGGGACTAAACAAGGCATGCGGGATGTTAACACATCTTGTAGACACCAAATTCGTGTCTCACGACCCTCATGACCCGCATCCCATTTCGCAACCTAACCTCATTACCTAAACTTCACACAATTATTTATTAATTACCTTGTAATTGATAAATCCACATCGCCTTACCTACCACCTCACTTGGCCACCTCACCATGACCTAGCCCTAACCCTAAACTAACCTAATTAGGACCCATGACTTGGTCTAGACTCACATCCATAACTAATGCCTCCTTACTCGCACCCAAAGCCGACCTTCTAGCCACTTGACCAAGCCCGCAATCGATCTCTCTGGGAGAAAAGCGAGGAAGGTGGGCTATTTTACTAAAAATAGCCTACTTTTTCCTAACCGATGCCGGTTCCTACTCGACCGCCGTCGGTTACGCAACCGCCATCGGTTCCCTGTAAATGGGCTTCCCAAACCAAAACAACGGATCGGAATTTCACTTTGGAGATCAGTCGAAGGATTTTTAATCAAAGGAGAGTCCAAAGCGATCAGCAGAGTCCAGAACTTCACTTGACCAAGCAGAGACGAGTAAAGAAACCAGAAGAGTTGGCAGCAAAGGAGATCAACTTGCACCTTCATCAAAAAAACCAGTAAGTTATATCTTGCATGTCCTCCATTATAACATTTCTTGTGCTTTTGGAATTGTAATCTTCCCAAATCCGCTCTGAACCCATTATCTAACGTACTCATTGCCTCTAACTATCATTCCTTAGCTTCTAACCATCCCATTTCTCAATACTATCCAAAACCAGCCATTACAAACACCACAACCAGCCCGTAAGATCCTAGAACCAACCGGCATTTCGGTTATCGGTGACCGCCATCGGTTATAGGTAACCGCATCGGTTCCTTTGATCAAAACCAAGAAAAACAAATTTTTTCCCTACCTGGCCACGAAACAATTTAATTGGTACTCTGCACAAAGATTTTGTGTTAATTCATATTAGCAGGGAACCGACCACCTTCGAAAGGAAGTTTTATACTTCCCAGCCCAAGGCAGTTCCTCATTTATTATCTAATCAAAATCTTGTGGTCTTGTGTTCTTATTTACAGTAGTCCTTCCAAGACAAAAAGGAGTTCTTCGCAGTCAGCCTGATCTTTCTCTACGGTACACGCACATCATCTCGACATTCTACAGGTATTCCTCCTAACCCTAACCTTATCTGTTTCTATAAGGAACGAAGCATTTCCGAGTGAAACATTTTGGCACGACTTACTTGGGGGACCCATTTTGGGTTTTTCTTTATTTCTTGCTTGCTTTTATTATAGGGAGCATACTTGCTGTTTTCTTCTTCTAGAGATATTCACAGGGTATTTTATTATTCTGGTAAAAGAACTTGCTTTGTTTTTGCATCTTGCATTAGTAAAAGTCATCTCTTTTGCTTCATCGAATATCACTTTCGATTTGGGTTTTAAAACACATGCATTGCATTCCTGCCTGTTGTTTTTCAATTCTAGTGAACATAGATTAAGTAACAGGTCGTACACGTGGGGGTGATATCCACGGTATTGACAGGAAATTAACCTTAGTTTCACTGCACAACACGTACCGAATCACTTCACAATTAACACAACAGCTCAAACATCCCCCCTTTTTTTCGCGGTATTCCTCCGCCCGATTGAGGTAACCTTATAAGCCAAAACAACTTGACATTTCCCCTAAGTCTCTTGTTTAGGATTCTGACATCATTCTACGTCTAAAGGCATAAGCCCACAATAATTAAAATTAACCCTAAGGTTAATCTCTGCATTTGCGTGTGCCTCTTGCTTGTTTTCAAATCCTGTTTTCTCTGTCATACTTTGTCTTCTGTGATCAATAAGTCGCTAAACTACTCAACGTTGCTAAAAATCAAATTAGCAGCCCCTTTGTATCTTCTTATTCTAGATTTTTGACACCGGCATCGGTTAAGGGACCGACGTCGTTTGCCTGTGGACCGACACCGCTACCAAACCGATATCGCCATTCGTCTCTCTCACTTCCACGACAAACCAAAGAACTTGCCAAATTCACCATTCGAGGTTGTTTTTGTCCTCGATAGATTGAAACTTTCTGTGTGTTCTCGGTCTATGGTTGTCATCACTCGGAAGCAAGCCGCCATGGTTTCACACGCTTGCTCTGTTTCTTTGCTCAATCACCCCCTTCACATTCTATAGAAACCCTACGACACAAATGAGATCCCCAAATTCCTGTAGAGACAAGGACTTTGCCAAATTTCTGGATGCTAATCCCAGCGCTGTACAATACTATTTGTCTCATACCCCTGACCGTACGCCTGATGGTCAGCTCCTTATGGGCATGCCTATTAGTATAGCTGCTCATTTAGCTCCTACTCCTCCTGATAACAATACCTTACTTCCTGCATCGCTAGCCCCGTCTCCCAATCCGACAGCGGCAGGTTCATACGACCCCGATTAGCTTTCCTTTTGTTAATCTTGGACCCCACGTATCGCTACCACCAACTGCCCCTATCTCATCTCTCTTTCAGACCACTCCATTCATGACTTACTCTCTGCCACCTATTCAAACGAGCTTTCCTTCTCAAGCTCCGCCTACCTTTTCATTCCCATATACGTATCCAGTGACCTCAACACCTTATATGGGACACCCCTATTCTGTGGCACCATCATCTCATCCAACCACGATTTCATCAAGCAAATGATGGAAAAATGCAAAACCCGAGGCCTCCGTTTCAGGAAGTCGTAGCACTCTTGACATACGAGCAAGTTTGTCGGGAGCCCATTCACCCTTCTCGTCCCCCTTCATTCATATCCTCCTCAATGGGAGTTGCCAAAGTTTACTCGCTTTAACAAAGAAAGAGGATCCTCAACAACACTTGCGATCATTTAGACATGCTTGTTATTTGATTGCCCATGATGATGCCTCATTACTCCGCACCTTTCCCATGTCCTTATCGGGCCTCGCCTTGAGTGGTACAAAGTGCTTTAACCCAAAGACTCAATCTTCTCTTTTAACCAACTAGCCCAATCTTTCTTGGATCATTTCTCCATTAACATTGCCAAGAAAGTATCTATCACGACCTCTATGCCATCCGACAATTCAAGACGAATCTATCGCAGATTTCGTTGGACGATGGCGGGCCTTATCAACCAACTTACGATGCCTTGCCTCAAACCGAACTTATCGAACTCTTTACGCGGGCATGCGCTAAGCACATCTCCCCTACCCTCCAAATTCAAACTTTCCGTACATTCGACGAGGCCTTTACTATGGCTCGAAAATTAGAAATTCGAGCCTTAGAGGAAGAGAAATTGCGGTTGCGCAACAAGAACTCCACTTTCCGAACTCCTGATTCTACCAATAAACCAAATACCACCACTCCTCACGCGTCAACCTCTTCTAAATCAAAAGGAGCTGTCCACGCGGTGATGGTCAAATCCCAACCACCGTCCAATACTCCACCAAAAACCACCTATAAATACAAAGCTGAGCCCACCAATTACACTCCCTTGGGAGAAACTTATGGCGTCATCCTAGAGAAATTGCTCAAAGCTGGGGCTATCACCTTGCCCCCTGTAAAACCTCACTCTGGGTTTGACTCCACCCGCGCAATACCTTCCTGGTACAAAGAAAATGACTTTTGTAACTTTCACCGCGTAAAAGGACATAGTCATGAAAACTGCAAGATGTTGAAAAACATAGTGCAGGAAATGGTTGATGCAGGGGATATAACACTCGATAATCCTAACGCCCCTGCTAACCGAAATCTGAAAATTTTCAACAAGCCATTCCCGAATCACTCGTCCAGCAGCAACGTAAACCAAGATATCTTAGCTGAGGAGAGTGTTCATGAGATCCATGCAGTATTCGATACCCAGCCAAAAGCCTCTATCGAGAAAATTTTGAATCAAGCCTCTTCACTAACACAGGAGCCCGAACCTCCTTTACCACCATCAAGCCAAAGCGAAATCATTCCTTTACCCATAGAAGAGTTAGCTGCCCAGGCTTCCCTTCCCATTAATGAGTCTTCTTACACCACATCCCTACAAGACTGCGAGCGGATGTTGTCTAATCTATCCATTTCCCAGACGTCTCCTTCTACCACTCTTGCCGCACAAGAGGAGGGTACGCCACTCCTTTTGACATCCTTAGATGAGAAATCTCTCGCACCGACATCATTAAATTCTTTAGCCATGACAGACCCCCTCCAACATGCCCTTCTGCCTATTAGTCCCTCATCACCTAAATCTTTTCAACAACCCGTCGACCTCTTAGCATCTACTGATACAGTGCCTCATCCGCCTCCTGTGTCACACCCGCAATGGATTGGAATTACAACTCACTTTTCCTCTCGTACTCAAAATTACAAATTACACTGAGACTGCTATTCCACGTAAGATAGACAGCCCCTATGGGAACGCTTGAGTACTCCTGCTTCTACTCAAATGCAAATGACTCGATCCCGATGTCTCCACCATCTACCCGAAGTGCTTACATGGCTTAAAATACCCCCTGTTCTCGCCTTCACCCCCTCACCTCTACCAAATTCCCGTCCACTTCTATCAACTTAACCAGATCTTCCCCTACGCTTGGGACCTCACCAATGCCCAGTCTAACACACCCGCCTAAGCGACTCGATTTATCCCAAAATAAACCCGCCCCGCCACCTAGGAGACAAACGCAATCCGGGCCTCTATCAAAACCCTCATCTTCACACCCACCTTCCATATTGGGACCTCATCCCTCCACCTTACATCAATATATCATACCTCCTTTGTTTTCTGCAAAACGACCTACGCCTTTTACACCTATACAGAGATCAAAGGGTATCACAACATCGTTACCCCGCGTATCCGGTCCACCTATCAACCCTAAACCAATCCCATCATCAAAGGATTTATTTTCTGTCACTCCCCTTTCTCCGTGGTTGTTTCCCGCTACCATGCCATCTCGTAGCCTCATCATCTAACCAAATTTAACGTAACTTCTGTCTAAGAAACCACGTTTAGTGAAAAACATGTGTCAGCACCCCTCGACTAAACCACCACCCATACGAACTAAACACGCCCAAACATTACCACAACCCACACAATCAATACCCTCATCTTCTTCTGATTTTGACCCACTCAAAGGATCCTACGCCAAAATCCTTGCTATGTTGGTGGAGAATGCGACCATCTCCCTACCCCCACTTAGACCTTATGACCCGTCTAAGCCCCGACCTGTGGATTATGATGAGTCTAAAATCTGCGCCTATCACCGCACACCTGGACATGATGTAGAAGGATGCAAAGCTCTAAAAACCATCCTTCGCCAGTCACCTCTCCCCTGATAGAAAGATTAAGAAAGACAACTTACGAAGGGAAAGACCTCTAGCGTCAATTCCCTCTACTATATCATCTATCCCCGCCTCACCAAGATCTATCATTATTACAACCCCACCTCTCAAGACCATGAATTATCCCAACCATCTTCCTCATCTCAGATCTACGAGATTAATATGATTAGTGTCGCTACTCGAGGACAGAAAACAATGGGAAAGCGAAAGAAAACACACCTACGACATCTCTTTCTCCTTCAACCATCCCGACACACCACCACCTAAAGTGGTTATTCGCGACCCGCCTATCCTCTCTAATGGAGTTGCCCACCGAACCATGATCAAACAAACTTCATCAATCGCCCGTAAAATGACACTATATGATCTCATTCAGACCTCTGAATCTCATCGACAAGCTCTCGTTGAGATCCTTCAAGGGATAGAGGTTTTACCCAACGAAACCCTGCCTGTTACCTCCATTCTAACACCCAATCACGTTGCCTCTCTCACCAAACAATCCATCTCCCCACCACTTCGTCTCAAAATAACAAGCACGCGGTTAGTTTCTCGGAAGATGAAATTATCGACTTTGGTACAGAAGACCCTGACCCTGCCCTTTTCATTTCCGCTTACGTCCGAGACATTCGAGTACGTCGGGTTATGATTGACGGGGGCGCTAGCCTAAACATCATCTCTTCAAAAGCCTTCCAACAAATGAACATCCCTTCTAGTTGCATGTGTGCCAACCCCATCATGTCATGATCATTCAATGACGCTATTACTTCTACCTTAGGCACCGTGATCCTCAACATTCGCGTAGGCCCACGTGCACTTTTGCCCGAACTCTTCTATGTCCTTGAGGAGAGTTCCAATATAATATATTGCTGGGTCGCCCTCGATCCGGGCCATGGGATGCGTTCCCTCAACATTACATCGATGTATAAAATTTGAGTACGAGGGGAAGTCCTACACTGTAAAAGCTGATCCTCCCCCCTTCAAAACTTGCAATATGTTATACCGCCCAAACGATGTGCTTATACCAATTAAGACACCCATACACTCAACCCAACCATCCTCTTCAAATGTACCTCAACCATCCACCTCAACTGCACCTACGCCTTCAACTGATGAAACCACCGTCGCACAAACCACTTCTCTTCCCGCAGCTAACATCCCAACCTCCGACCCCTTAGTAGATGTTTTTATCATCCTCACGCTGGGGGAGTACCGCCTATATAACGTTAGTTCTTTCCCTACCCCGCAGGAGTATGGACAATTACATGCGCATCCCACCTACGACCGTCGCGTGGGGGAGGTAATCTCTTACGGACCACCCCATTGTCGCACTAACCTAACGTATGGGGGTGTTGACGCATCCTCCATTACCCCCGAACCTCCTCTTGGTGTGGTTCCCTTCCAATCCGATTTTCATACTTGACAAATCGTCGCTTTCGCCCTCACCTTCTTGACTACGTGGCGTGGAAAGGCTTTGCTTTTGGCCTTTACGAACAAGGCCGACATACACTCATTCCCGTGACCACACGCAAACATAATGATCGCGGTGGTCTTGGTTTTTCCAAACACCTACGCAAGAGACACCTCCCCCGTCACCGTATCCGGAAGAGGAAGACGTTGCCCCTACCGAAACATCATCACCTACTTTGCCATCATCACCCACAGAATCGATGGACCCTGAATCTATCCCTCCTAACTTTTTTTTTTCATAAATGCTATCTTCATAGGTCCTCTCACTTATCAACGCGATAATGAGGACCCATCTTCTCTTCCTTCTCTCGTATCCAGACATGATCGAAGAGGATTCGCCTTTGATTAATGTTGTTGAATGCCAGGATGACGACTCCATACTCACTTACCTGGGCGCGGATGATTCTTATATTCAACGCGCCCTACCATCTGAAACCCAAACTATGCTGAATGAATCTACTATAGAAATCAACATCCACACGGAGGAAGATCCTCACATAGTGAAGATTGGACAATCCCTTAACACATCAGAACAAGCCGCCTTTACTACCTTTCTCCGTGCTCGCAACCAAGCTTTCGCATGGTCTTACGCTGACATGCCAGGAATTGATCCTACCATTGCCGTCCATAACATCACCCTAAACCCCGATTCCAAACCAGTCAAGCGGAAATTGAGAAAAATGCATCCACGCATTGCTCTCTTGGTCAAAGAGGAGCTCCAACGACTCCTTTCTGTTTCCTTCATTCTGCCTATTGACTATCCTCAATGGATTTCTAACATCGTACCTGTCACGAAAGCGACGGGGGGACTTCGGATATGCACGGATTTCCGGGATCTTAACCTCGCTTGCCCTAAGGATGACTTCCCCCTCCCAAGTATTGATCAACTTGTTGATCTCACTCGCGGTCATGAAATGCTTTCTCTCATGGATGGCTTTTCGTGTTACAACTAAATTTTGGTTGCCTCGCCGATCAACACAAACCGCCTTCATAACTCCTCGGGAACTTTCTTACCGTGTAATGCCGCTTTGGCCTTAAGAATGCCGTGTGACCTATCAGCGGGCTATGACCTACATTTTTCATGACATTATGCACACTATCCTTGAAGACTATGTCGACGATCTTCTTGGCAAGTCTAAACATCGTAGTGAACATCTCGATGTTTTAACCATTATTTTTGATCTTTATAACAATATTCTCATCCGCCTTCAACCAAAAAAATGTGTCTTTGTGTTCTTTTCGGAAAACTTCTTGGCTTTATCGTCTCTTTGCGTGGCATTGAGGTCGATCCATCGAAAGTCAAAGCTATCCTAGAAATGCCCCCACCCAAAATCTCAAACAATGCGTAGTTTACAAGGTAAGCTCCAATCTATCCAACGTTTCATCTCCCAACTCTCGGATCGGTGTCAACCTTTCCATCACCTCCTTAAAAAGGATATTGCATTCCAATGGAGCGAAGAATGTCACCAAGCCTTCAAGCTCTCAAAGCTTATCTCTTACCCACCACGTGCTTATCCCACCCCAAGACAACCGCCCTTTCTACCTTTACCTTTCCGCCACCGACCACTTGCTCGTAGGAGCCATGCTTGCACATCGTGACTCTGAGAATCACGAACAAGCCGTTTATTATATAAGTCGTACTTTGGTGGACTATGAGACTAGGTACACACATGTAGAAAAATTGTGCCTTGCCCTATCATTCGTTGCCACCAAACTCCGACACTACCTTCTAAATCACAAGACTTTCGTCATCACCAACACAGACCCCATCCGTTACATGTACGCCAAACCTCATCTGAACCAACGCATTGCTAGATGGCTCATGCTTCTCGCCGACCTCGACCTTGAGTTTATCCACCAGAAATCAATCAAAGGACAAACTCTTGCAGATCAACTTGCGGAGGCCCCTCTACCTGGGGAACAATTTACCAATTTTACCTTCCCCGACGAACTCATCGCCACTCTTTCGCTCGGAGAAGTGTCGTATCAAATGACCCTCTTCTTCGATGGATCTAAGTGCCAGCGCGGCGGAGGAGCCGGCGTTGTTCTCATTCCTCTCAACGCTGAACCTATGCCTCTTTCATTCCGACTTGATTTCCCTTGCACTAATAATACAGCGGAATACGAGGCCCTTGTTCTAGGTCTCCAAGTTGCGTTACACTTAGGTATCAAATCTATCAACATTTTTGGCGACTCTCAATTGGTAGTCAATCAAGTTATGGGCGTCTACCAATGCAAAAACGAGGAACTTCAAAAATACAAACACTATGTGGATTCACTTCTAGCTTTATTTACCCACTATTCTATACAAAACCATTCCCGCTCCACTAACAAATTTATGGATACTATGGCTTGCTTAGCCTCGCAAATTCCCACCGCGCTAACCGACTCTAAATTATTCGTGCCGTGGTCCAACAACTTTTTGCCCCATCCTATTCAACCCCTAGGTAGTTTGTATGATAAATATCATGTCTACTAATTCACAGGATACCCGGTACCACCAATTTCATGACTACCTTCTAATCTACCGTCCTCCCACACGACATTACTAGTAACTTGCAAACGTGCTTTTCTTAAAAGTGTTTCGTTATGTTGTCATGGGGGACTCCTCTATAAACGTGGCTTTGATGGTATCCTCCTTGTTGTCTAACTAGCATGGAGGCCACTCATACCGGGCCCAACAGTCCATGACGGTATTTGTGGTGGACATTTTAGCGGCCTCACCGTGCCAAACGAATCCTTCGCCTTGGTTATTATTGGCCTACTCTCAATAACGATCTGCTACGAATATGTTAAGCGTTGTGTTATGTGTCAAAGCAACATGCCAATCTTCAACATACTCCTAGCAACCCGCTCTAGATCGCTCGAGATCTTTGGCCTTTCTCACAATGGGGTTTAGACCTTATTGGTGAGATTCACCTAACCTCTTCAACGTCACCGTTGGATACTCACACGACCAAATATTACACAAAATGGGTGGAGGCTATTCCACTCATTTCAATCAAAAATAAAAAAATTGTCGAGTTCATTAACCACCACATTATCTCGTCGCTTTTGGTGTTCCTCACCTTTGATAACAGAGATAATGGAAAATCTTTCAAAAACAAGTTGTTGCGAGACCTTTGTGACAACTTTGGTATCAAACTTAGTTTCTCGTCACCTTACTATCCACAAGCCAATGGGCAAGCCGAGTCTTCTAATAAAACAATAACCAAAATCCTCATGAAAGTTGTCAATGAATCTGAAGAAATTGCACGATCACATTCCTTTGCCCTTTGGGCTTATCGTCAGACCAGCATTACTTGCCTACCAATGCCACACCTTTTCTTTGTATACGGCACCGAGGCTGTTTTGCCTCTCGAAATACAAATACCTCCCTTAGAATATCTCTTCGTGGATATTCTCACTAACGTGATGA